>CM077092.1:126337209-126500783 GCA_039513925.1 Platanthera zijinensis
GGGGCATGGTGACATTCGGGGATAACAACAAATGATGTATTCTTGGAATCGGCACTATAGGTAACAAAGAATTTCCAATTTCAAAAGAATTATTTGTAGATGGACTTAAACATAATTTAATTTTGATTAGTCAACTCTGTGATAAAGGCTTGAACGTATTATTTGAATCCTCTAAGAACACCTGTAATATTATAAATGGTAAAATTAATAGTGTTTTGCCTTCTGCATATAGGACTTATAAGGTTTACACTATCAATTTTAAAGATATATCTACTTCAGATTTGAAATTCTTAGTTACCAAAAATGAGGAATTAGATCTTTGGCATAAAAGACTAGGTCATTCAAGAAGTAAACTAATAGTCGAACTATCAAAACATAAACTAATTTGTGGACTTCCAAAATTAAGCGGTAGTTTGACCTCTTTATGCGCTAAGTGTCAAAAAGTAAAATTTATCAAAACCTCATTCAAAAGCAAAAATGATATTTCCACGTCTAGACCACTAGAACTCATACACATGGATCTATTTGTCCTCTTAGTACATGTTTTCTAGGTGGAAAAGGATGCACGTTTGTTGTTGTAGATGACTACTCCCATTTTTGTTGGACAATCTTTCTCGCTAATAAATCTGACACATTCATTGAATTCACAAATCTCTACACTAGACTACAAAATGAAAAGGATCTGAAGATAAAATGCATAAGGTCAGGTCACGGGGAGAGTTTTAAAATGAAAACTTCACGAACTTCTGTAATAATATAGGAATTAAGCATGAATTCTTTACCCCATGCACTCCACAACAAAATGGGGTAGTAGAAAGAAAGAATCGTACACTCAAAGAACTAGCACGCACAATGCTCGCCGAGTTCGGCTTGCCTCGATATTTTTGGGCTGAAGCAGTCAACACAACAAGTTATGTGATGAACCAAATCATGCTTCTCCCTATTCTTATGTGAATTCTATATGAGCTATACTTCAATAAGAAGCCCTCAGTATCATATTTTAGATTCTTTGGTTCCTCATGGTTTATTCTAAACACTAAGGATCTCTTAGGAAAATTCGATGAAAAATCAGACGATGGTATCCTCTTAGGATACACTAGTAAGAGTCATGCCTATAGGGTTGTTGGAACCCCAAGGTGATTTGGGCTAGGTTCTCTTCTTAGGCTGTGACCCATGTTGTATAGAAGGGTCAAATGTTATGTGTTGTTAGAGTCTAGGTCAATTTCTTAAAGTCAATAGTAGAAAGGACCAACCTCCAACACTGCCAGAGACTCAAGACTTAGAAAATTCAAGACTTAATAAAAAGGAGATCTGCGTTCGTCGAACTCCGGTCGACGATCGTCGTGCTCAGCTCGACTAACCCAGAGACAATTCTCTGAGCTGAGCTCGATGAACTTAGATCTCAGCTCGATGATCTCTGAACAAAGTGATAACTCCTCTGTCAAACTTCAGTCGACAAACTAAGAACATCAAGTTGACGAACTCTGTCATCATTTCGACTAACACTTCAGCTCTCAGAGCCAAAGATCTCTCAGCGCTAAAATTGACTCAGCGCCACAGTTCATTCAAAGCCAAAGTTTACTCAGAGCTAAAGTTCACTCAACGCTCTCAACACTATCAATGACTCAACACTCTTAAACGACTCAACTCCAAAATGTTGATCTAACACTCAAAGCCAGAGGACATCTCACTCAATGCCAGATAAATACTTCAACACTCAACATCAGAAAATATTCTAAGTCTAGACTGCAGACTCAGCTCGACGATCTTGGATCTCATCTCGACGAACAACCGTTCTCAGGTCGACGAACTTAGTGCACAAAATCAGTTAGTTTATGCAGTGTAGTTGTTAGCAGAGCTCGGGTCGACGAAAGCTGATCAGAGGTCGACGAAAGCTTTTCTCAGGTCGACAAAAACTGTAAGGCATATTGTCATATGTTCTTTCCTTTTTTGTCTCATTATTTTATACTATTATAGTCCGTTAATTCCCTGGATAATCAATGCTCTTATATCCTTTGAATCGAGCCATTACTGGCAGTATTGATTACAAATATCCTTCATGGAATTAACTACTTATATCTCGGGATAGACATAGAATAGAATATATGACAGCATACTTGCCGTTTTCATTTCCGAGATTCCGGCTAAGCATTTATTGCAGGTTTTTGAATTCGACCAAGTTGCAGTCATTATCAGAGGATCTCTTAGCGAAGATCTAAGAGCTAAGAAAAATAGAGAAGAAAAGAGATACAAAAACCTTGTGTGCTATCAACAAGAAAGTCACAGGAAAAAGCATACAGACAAGAAAAGTGCAGTGAAAACAGCTCTCAAAAAATCTACTACTCTAAAGAGAAGAAGAAGGAACAACCATCACCATCAAGAGTCCTTCTTCCTTTCTCTCTTTGTTTTCAGGGATCTCAAGTGACTAGTTATTCAAATTAGTCAAGGATCTCTGAAGAGCTAAAAGGCCTACTCACCCTTTTGCAAAGCTTCCACTCTTGAACCAGTCAAGATCTCAGGGGGAGCTTTGACAACAACATAAATCCACTTAGTCTTCTCATTTTGATTTGAGAAAAGAAGACTTCCATCAACCTCTCTTCCCACCTCTATATAGGGTTTTAATTCCCTTCAAAATTATTCCTGGTTGAAGGTCTCCATACCAAAAGACTTGAGGTTTGGTTTTTGAGCACCTGATCAAAAGCACATTGGTGGCAGTCACCTGATCAAAACCTTTAGTGGATTCCTACCTAGGGTGGTAGAGGAGTGGATGTACCCAAGTTTGGGGAACAATTATAAAATTCTTGTGTTGTCTGTATGGCTGTGTTGTTTTTCCTTTGTGCTTGTGTTGTGATATATTTTTATTGTGTAGCTTAGTTATCTCTCTCTAGTTTATCTGCTGCACTTGTGCACCAATACACTTATACTATAGTAACATATTTTATTAAAGATATTTTATTTCAGTAAAACTTAAAAGATTTCAATAACTCTATTCACCCCCCTCTAGAGTTTTTCAGAGCTTACCCTATCTTTCAATTGGTATCAGAGGGTGGTTAATCACATCATACAGGCTCACACCTAGATTATTCAAGATCCTCAGGATAAACTCTGAATAAGCTTTAGTAGTCTCTCTGATTATATTTTATTTTCTGATATCATGGCATAAAACAAGGATTATGCCAGCACCAGACCTCCAGTTTGCAACTTGCAAAAGTTTGGAATCTGGAAGGCAAGAATCAAGCTGTACACGATCTTTATTGATGAGGACATTTTTAATTCCATCTTGACAGGACCACCAGCTCCAGTGGCCTCTACTTCAACTCACGCAAATCTCAGTGCAGTGCCTCCTCCAGATCAAACTGATGCACATAAGAAGGAAAAAATTACTGATGCTAGAGCTATGAATATATTAGCCCAAACTATGTCAGATGACATATTTAAGAAGGTTGCTGAATGTACATCTGCCAAAACCATTTGGGATTCCCTCAACCAAATGGTAGCAGGCTCTGCTGATGAGAGGAAGGACAGAAGATACAACCTCATATCCCAATATGAGAACTTTAGGAAAGATGAAGCAGAATCAGTAGAAGTAATGTACAACAGGCTGAGCTCCATCATCAGTGAGCTCAGAACATTGGATAAAGAAATTACTCTGACTGAGGTCAATGACAAGATCCTCATGTGCTTCCCTAGCACATGAGACTCAAGAATCTGACCCATCAGAGAAGCCAGAAGCATGGCTGAAATATCAACAGAATCTTTACTTGGAAAGCTCAAATCCTATGAGCAACTGATCAAGTCAAGAGAAGCTATAGTTGAACCAAAAGCTTCAACACCTACTAGGAAGGAAAAAAACTTAGAACTTAAAGCTGCAGAAGAATCTCCCAGCTTATCAGCCAATGAAGAACTTATGAGTCTCTTTGCTAAGAGATTCTATAAAATGGCAAGAAAGGACTTCAGGAGAAAGCCTTCAAGCAATGAAGATAAACCCAGGTATGACAAGACCCCTTCTAAAGAAGTTATCTGTTTTAGATGCAAGAAACCTTGACATTTCATCTCAGAATGTACAGAAGTTCAAAAGAAAGACAAAATGCAAGAAAAGGAGTCAAGAAGACATCAGCATAGCAAGACCTCCTCCAGCAAGTATAAGAAGAAGGAGAAGGGCTTTGTAGCTGAAACCTAGAGTGATACTGAAGAAGAAACATCCTCCTCCAGTTCCAGTGAAGATGATGAAGAAGAAAAGAAGGCAAGAGAAATGTGCCTTATGGTAATAGATGCGGGAAGCAGTAGATTAGATTCAGATGAATCAGAAGTTGAAGAATTCCTCTCTGAAGAGGATCAGGTAATTGCTTCATATGATTTTCAGTCTAAAGAATTTCAATCTGAGTTTAAACTCTTATGTTTAGAACTAATAGGATCTAAGAAGGAAATCAAACTTCTCAGGGAAAAACTGTTCGAACAAGAAAAATTCATTGCTGAAAATGAAAAATTAACTGAAGAATTAAATCTTGCTAATCAACAAATAGTATTTCTAAAATATGAATTAAGTAAGGCTAAGGAATTAGAAGAAACCTTAAATGGTAAAAGTTTACAATTGATAGATATTACTAGCATAGTTAACACAAGATCTAATATAACAAACTAGGATTAGGAGCCTCATCTAGTGAACCAATCCTAATTCAGAAAAATCAACTATCAAAACCTATTAACTTCATTTCTGAAAGTGGAAAGAAAAACACTGAACAAATAGAGAAAGTTAATGAAGTTCTTAAATAATTAGAACTTAAGAAAACTAATCAGAAGAAGAAAAACAAACAACATGACTATGTTCAGCAAATTTCGTCGAACTCAGAATGACGAAATGGGTATGGTTCGTAGAACTCAGAACGACGAACTCTGAATGCAAATAATAATGTAATTTATTCTTCGAACTGGGATCAACGAAACCAGTATGGTTCGTCGACCAGATATCGACATTTTTGGGGCTCTGAGAATTGATATCTCCATTCTTCGAGCAGAGATCGACGAACTCAATCCCGATCGTCGAGCTCAGGTCGACGAACATACTCGAATTTGTCCAATTCAGTTCATAACCATAGTAACCTAAAAAGTGATAAACCTTTTAATCCCTTTAGTCAGTGGGTCATACCTCCTAGAAGGTATCATCCTTTAGGTTATAAGGATCAACCTGAATGTTCATTCATTTCAAGCTTTAGTTATGTCAAACAACAAGGAACCAAGGTAACCCGGGTCAAAAACTGCTAATCCTCCTTTCAGGTAGAAGAGAACCCTGTCACTCAAAACAAATGGTACCTGGACAGTGGGTTCTCTAAAAATATGACAGGTTGCAAATAATGTATAATAAACTATAAAGCCAAGATTGGACCTAAAGTAATCTTTGGGGACTCAGGCTTTGGACTGATAGAAGGCTATGGTGACTTCAACTGTGGAGCTATCACATTCATGAAAGTGACCTATGTGAATGGTCTCAAGCATAACCTGATATCAGTAAGCAACCTATGTGATACAGGTTATCAAGTAAGCTTTACTAACTCTTTATGTCTTATCTCTTTAAACAACATAACTGTTTTAACTGGAATTAGACAAGGCAACATCTTCTTAGTAAATTTTAAATCAGCTAAATATGAAATTTGCTTATTCAATTCTATTAGCATTCAAACTAACTTATGGCACAAAAGACTAGGACATGTAATCCATAAAAATATAGCTAGGTAATCTAAAGACAATCTTGTTAGAGGTTTACCTTCTAGTCCCTACAAGAAGGAAGGCCTCTGCAGGGCTTGTCAGCTAGGAAAGCAAACTAAATCTAGTTTTAAATCCATTAATAAGAGTGATTCACCTAGAATCTTGTACTTGCTCCATATGGACCTTTTTGGCCCTATTGCAGTACAAAGTCTAAGAGGAAAGTCTTATACCTTGTTATTGTAGATGACTTCTCTAGATTCACATGAGTTTTCTTCTTGAGAACTAAGTCAGATACTTTTAAAGTTCTCACAGATTTTATCAAGAACATACAGATTGAGTACTCTACTCAAGTTGCATTGATCAGAAGTGATCATGACACTGAGTTTGACTCTCTTCTTATGCTAGAGTTCTGTGAGAAGGAAGGTATAAGACATTGTTTCTCAGCTCCAAGAACTCCTCAACAAAATGGGGTAGTTGAAAGGAAGAATATAACACTCATTGAAGCTGCAGGTACATTACTTGCAGATGCTTATATGCCCCTATCCTATTGGGCAGAGGTTGTAAGCACATCAAACTATGTCCTGAATAGAAGCCTAATATATAAACTAAAGCATAAGACTCCCTATGAACTACTCAAAGGGAATAAACCTATAATAACCTATTTTAAAGTATTTGGATATATATGTTATATTCACAATAATGATAAGAAACATCTTAGAATATTTGAGGCTAAGGCTGTAATGGGAATTTTTCTAGGATATTCCCAAGTCAGCAAGGCATATAGGGTGTTTAATAAATCAACACTAAAAATTAAAGAATTTATGCATGTGACATTTGATGAATCTAACATGTTTTATAAGGAGAGAGATATCTCTACCAACAACAATCTGCAGGTACAGAATTTGTGTGAGAGCTTAGATGATCTAAACCTTACCAAAAAGGTTGAATCACACTCCTCTCCATAAGCTATATCAGAAGTTGGAAGTGAAGAAGAGAATGTAGAAGAAATTAATTCCCCTCCAACAGTTGATACAATTCCACAAGAGGAATTAAATCAAATAACTATTGCTGAACCAACTTCTCCTAATAATCTTGTCACACTTAGGGATCACCCTAGATCTCAAGTAATTGGAGACATATCATTAGGAGTGCAGACAAACCCTGATGTGATGCTTACCTGCTTTCTCTCTCAAATTGAGCCTCAATCCATATCTAATGCAGAGCAAGATCCAAACTGGATCACTGCAATGCAAGAGGAACTCAACCAGTTTGAGAGGTGTAAAGTTTCGGACTTAGTTCCAAGGCCTAAAGGCTATCCAGTAATTGGGACTAATTGGGTATTCAGAAACAAACTTGATGCCCAAGGTGTGATAGTGAGGAACAAGGCAAGGCTTGTTGCTCAAGGATACAGGCAAGAGGAAGGAATTGATTATGATCAAACCTTTTATCCAGTTACCAGACTTGAAGCTATAAGGATCTTCTTAGCTTATGCAACATTCAAGAAGTTTAAAGTCTACCAGATGGATGTAAAAAGTGCATTCTTAAATGGAGAACTCAAAGAAGAGGTGTATGTTGAACAACCACCAGGTTTTATCTCTCCAACTCATCCCTCTTATGTCTTTAAATTGCATAAGGCTCTCTATGGTTTAAAGCAAGCTCCAAGAGCTTGGTATGAGACCTTAACCAGCTTTCTTTTAGAGCATGATTTTTCAAGAGGCATGGTTGATAGAACCCTTTTTACAAAATTGCATCATGATAAAATTCTATTAGTATAAATATATGTAGATGACATAATCTTTGGTTCTACTGATCCAAATATGTGCAAAAGATTTTCTGATCTAATGCACTGAAGGTTTGAGATGAGTAGCATGGGTGAGTTATCATATTTCCTTGGTCTCCAAGTGAAACAAATTCCTGAAGGAATCTTCATCTCTCAGTCTAAATATGCTAAAGAGCTTATTAAGAAGTTTGGGATGAATGATGCCTCTGTCATGAAAACTCCCATGGCTGCCAATGCTGTTATAGATGATGATGAATCTGGAAAACCAGTTGATCAGACCAAGTATAGGGCCATTGTTGGATCCCTACTATACTTAACAGCAAGCAGACCAGACATTATGTTTGCCACATATCTTTGTGCTAGGTTCCAGGTGAACCCTAAAGAATCTCACCTTATTTTCTTAAAAAGGATTTTGAGATATATAAAAGGTTATCCAGATCTAAGCCTCTGGTATCCAACAGAATCAGCATTTGTGTTAACTGGATTCTCTGATGCTGATTATGCGGAATGCAGAGTAGACAGGAAAAGCACCTCTGGAACTTGTCAGTTCCTTGGTGACAGACTTGTATCTTGGTTCTGTAGAAAGCAAACATTTGTTTTAACATCAACTGCTGAAGCTGAGTATATGGCTGCAGGCAGTTGCTGTTCACATATTTTGTGGATAAAAAACCAACTACTAGATTATGGTGTCAACTTAAGTAATTCAACTATACTGTGTGATAATACAAGTGTTATTGCACAAAATCCAATATTGCATTCTAGAACTAAGCATATAGACATTAGACATCATTTCATTAGAGATTGTGTTGACAAACAAAAGATTAAACTTGAATTTTTCTCTACTTATTTGCAAAGAACAGATATATTCATTAAGCTATTGGAATCATCCAAGCATTTGTTCTTTGTCAATCAGCTTGGTATGATAAATGGTCAGGATTTAATCTAATGCTCTGTCTATAGTCAAAGAATTGTCTCTATTCGTCGACCTGAGATCGACGAACTGATAACTATTCTTGAGAATTTTCGTCGACCTAAGATCGACAAAATCTCCTAGTATAGCTCATTCGTCGACCAAAGATCGACGAATTCTATCTCAAAAAGTTTTCTGCGAATGACGAAAACTTTCCCTCTCTTCGTCCTTAGATCGATGAACTTTTTCCCTTTATGAAGTTTTCGTCGACCTGAGATCGAAGAATCTTATGTTTCCGTCGGATTGAGATTGGCGATTCATATTCCGAAAACCTTTATTAAGGCTTTCTTCTTCGACCTCAATCCCGCGCTCTCAGAATTTCCCCTCCTGCACTTGATCTTGTGATTTCTCTTGCAGGTGCTCACTCTCTCTCATTCGGTCTCAACTTCGCAAATGGCCGCTACTAGATAAACCGGCATGAAGTTTGATCATGGTTTTGATATCGACTTCGACTCATTTCAACAGTCCGATCAAGTTTTCCTAGACATTCTACAGCTATTCGAGGAACAAAAACTGAATCAGTTTATGACTGAAAGGATCAGGATACCTATAACTGAAATCAAGGAATGGGTTAGTTCTTCATCCTCAATTGATACTGAAATGACTGGGACTATCATCGGAAATTAGGTGATTCTTACTCCAATCATTCTCTCTGAACTTTTTAATCTGAATACTGGAGAAGATGATCTAGAAATAGATGATAAGGAATATGAGGACATGTTGACTGTTATGGGTCACTTTGGCGAAAACCCTAACAAATTGCTTAAGAAAAATTTCTCCCCGGCATATAAATTTCTTGCAGATGTCAATGGGAAGGTGCTGTTTGCTAAGCATACAACACATGACTACATATCCATGCAACAGTTCCTTGTTATGGATGCTTTGGTCAGTAAGAAAAATGTGAACTGGACACAGATCCTGTTTGACTTAATCAGGAAAAAGAATAGCAAAAAGGAGGTTTGCTATGGAAGAATCTTAGGCTTGTTCCTGAAAGACAAGGCTAATGAACTGCTGGTATCTCAGACCACATTCATTAATGCCTCTAAGAGGCTCTCATCTGCCCTCTTTGGCAGATGGGAGTGGACTATCACAAAGCCATCTAAGGGAAAGTCCTCCTTTAAAACTTCTAAAAATACAAGGGCTGCACCAGCCTCTCCACACCCCACTGAAGGGCTTATCTCCGCCCCTCCACCTCCTCCTGCCCCTCAAGATCCATCCCAACCTCAAGACCAACCAACTCTACCCTCCACTACAATTCTAATACATACCCCAACACCTCCAGCATCTCCAATTCATTCTACACATATACCATCAAATCCTTCTTCCCCTCAGCATGACACATCAATACCAACACCTCCCCAATCTCCACTTCCATCTCATCTTGCTGATCTCCCATCTTTCAATTTGTTATCATCCCCCCTAAACACTCCTTCTCCTCAACATAACTCCCCTCCAGACACTTCATTTCAACTTACTCCACCAACACCTACCATCAACACAACAATCCACCCTCCATCATCTTCCGCCAACACCTCTGCCTCAACAACTTTGGATCCCTTAATCATCCAACCACTATTTAAACTCCTTAAACCCCTCCTCCAAACCATCATAGCAGAGGCAATTTTCCCTCTTGCTGCCTCCATCTCATCTCTTTTTTCTCAAATCTCTGCCCTCACCTCTACCCTCTCTTCATCTGGGGGCCTTACTTCAGTATCTACTGAAACCAGGCAGGGGGAGATATTTGATGATGAAGCAGCAGCAGCAGCAAAACCAGCAATTGTATAAGAAGCAGCAGAACCAACAACAACAGAAGGAATAAACATTGACATGGAAACAGACTTCTTGAATTTTCTTGAACATGATATGGAAACAAATGATGCAGAGATACTTGACTTAGCAGATGTATATAATCAATGTACAGATATTGTAGTATCCAATGCTTAAGAGACCATCTTGCCAGAAGTTCTGCCTGGAAGGGTCTACTTTATCAAATCTAAAGTGAATCTAGCTACTTTACTTAAAATCTTTGGATCTTACATTCATTTCTGCCTCTACTTCCCCACTCCATCATCAAGAGAAATTGTATGCTACACTTCCCCTGTAACCTCAGAAGTATTAGATACTATAAAGAAAAGTTTGATAGTTCCTCCAGAAGTATTATATGAATAGATATCTAGCCCTCCTAGGCCATCCTATATCATGGATGATAGCCCCCTCCTTAATCTTGATGATCTAATAAATCAGGACATTGCTATGGAAGCTGAAGCAGCTCATACTGAAGTTGTTCCCACTCCAATAAGTAAAGAAATTCTTAAGGATATACTAAAACAGATAGATGATGTGTATGACAACCCTCAGCCTTCTTCTTCTGATGATGATGAGGATGATGAGGATGATGAGGATGATGAAGATCCTAAGAGGAAGAAAATCTCAAAGAAAAGAAAAGCTCCTCCTCCTGCTCCAAAAATAAATCCAACAAATGACACTCCCTATTACATTCTGCACAATGTAACTCCTAATAAGGGTATGCTAGCTTGAATGTGGCTATCCAAAAATGAGCAAAAGAACAGAAAGAAGAGCAGAAGGTATTCTCCTCCACCACAGAAGTTCAAAAGGGATCAACCTCCTCCTCCAGCTACAGGTGCCTCAGGAACAATATCTCAAAGCTCAGATGCTTCTTCCAAGCCTACTCTTACGAAAACCTATCAGAGGCAAGGAAGACCATCTCAATCTTCTAGAGGTAGTCAGCACCAACATAGACATCAGTCATCTTTTATAAGTTCATTCAAAGCTTAACAGTCTGCTCCCCAGCCAACATTCTCTCCTCCTCCATCTCCTGGCAAAGCTAACTGTCCTGAAGGACCTCTAATTCAAGCCTATGATCTTGAAACTAGTCCAACCACCAGAATGGCTAGATTCAAAGAATCTGTGGCTCTATCTTAGATCAGGCAAGCTAGAGAAAAAGGTCAAGATTTCTCTCAGTTCTCAACTATGTCAAGCTACAGGAAGAAAGAGTTCGAAAGATATCAAGTGGGAAAATTGTTCAATGCTTATGAATACATGGATCTACATCCTGAAGCTATGGTTCCAAGAACTACCTCTCATAAGAACACTTTGATTGTTTATTTTTTTTGTTTTTATGTTTATTGTGAACAATTTGAGTGCATAGCTTTATAAAGGTACTGATATCTTATTTATTCTATCAGTTATCTCAATTTTATGCTATGTTTACTTCATTTTATATTGTGGTCTCTATATGTTTTTGTTTGAAGTAACCTCACCCAAATAGGGGGAGATTGTTGGAACCCCTAGGTGATTTGGGCTAGGTTCCCTTCTTAGGCTGTGACCCAAGTTGTATAGAAGGGTCAAATGTTATGTGTTGTTAGAGTCAATATTGGAACACCCTATTACTAATTTGGGTAAGAATCACTATGTCTATAGGATTGTTTTTTTTTACCTTGTTGTATAGAGTAAAGGTCAACTAGTTAGGTCTAAGGCTTAGGACTTAGGTTTGAAGCTTTCCCCAAGACCTCCTAGTTCCGATGAGAAGCCAAGAAGAAGAATTCAAGTTGTCGTCGAGCTCAGATCGATGAAGCGTCGAACCCAGTTCGACTATCTGTGAGTTCAGGTTGACAGAGCGTCGAACTATGTTCAACGATCTCTGAGCTCAATTCGACGAGGCGTCGAACTCAGTTCGACGATCTCTGAGCTCAGATCGACGATTTCTGTCTTAGACTAATTCCAATATCTCCGAGCTCAGTTCGACGATAGTTGAGCTCAGATCGACGATTATCTTTTGAGATCGACGATTTCTGGAATTTTGTCTGTTTGTTAAGATTTCAAATATCTTCAACTCAGAGCATTTATTGCAGAAGATTTCTAGCCGTTATAATAAATATGGAGCAAGTTTCAAGGAAACAAAGGAGGAATGTTTTTAGTTTCTTTCCTACAGAGACAGTTGACATTTAAGGAAAGCCTTTATGACTTTGCTAATGGCTATCATAAAGATTTGACGACTAGATTTCTTATTATCTTTCAGAGAGAACAAGAATACACACAACAACATACACAGAGAAAGAAAAAAGAAGATCAATAACTCAAAAAACTGAACAAGTTTTCTTTCTCATTCCTGCTGATTAAAAGTCTTCATCATTCACACTCCAGACAACAAACATTTCAGTTCTTGCTGAAATCATCTTTTGCTGGAGCATTCTTTTAATTGAAGACCTATCACCCTTGCAAAGCTTCCAGCTCCTGAACTCTTGCTAATCTCAGGGGGAGCTTTGATAACATCTCATCCACTTGTGCTTCTCTTTGATAGTTGATTGAGAAGACAACTTCACCATTTTTCTTTTTCCTTTCCTGTAAAAGGGTTTTTAAACTCCCTTCAAAAGTTTTGCTTTGGTTCCTGAGACCTGATCAAAACTCAGTGGTGGCAAGACACCTGATCAAAAAATCTAGTTTGGTTTTTGAGCACCTGATCAAAAGCTCATTGGTGCCTAGGACACCTTATCAACTCATCCTGCAGTGGATTCCTACCAAGGGTGGTAGAAGAGTGGATGTACCCAGGTTTTAGGGAACCACTATAGTTTCTTATGTCTTTTGGTTGCTTGCTATTTCATTTACCGTGTGTTGTGGATTTGCTCTTTTTTGTGTTTTATTTTGATTTCTGCCAAGCACTCTACACTAACCAATTTAAGTCTTCCTCTGCTAGAATAATTTTTATATTTGTAAAATTATTTTAAAACACTCTATTCACCCCCTCTAGAGTGAAGGATTGATCTTACACTCACTTTCAATTGGTATCAGAGGGAGGTTGGTTGTTCAGCAAGTTTGGTTGTTCATACAGGCTATCACCTGAACCAAAAGATCTATCTTAAGATCCATCCTTAATAGAGGGTTATTTTTATTATATTTATTTTAATATAAATTCATGGCACAAAACAAAGATTATGCTAGCACCAGACCTCCAGTGTGCAATCTCTCCAAGTTTGCACTTTAGAAGACAAGGATTAGATTATACATGAATTCCATTGATGAAGATATCTTTAATTATGTTTTGACAGACTGGACAAAGCCTCCTGCAAGCACAAGTACAAATGCTGTTCCACCACCCTCAAGAAAGATGCTGATATAAAGAAATGGAAGGTTGTTGATGCTAAAGCTATGAACATCCTAGCTCAAACAATGTCTGATGACATCTTCCAAAAGGTAGCTGAATGAACCTCAACTAAAGAGATTTGGGACAAACTATTTGAGATTGTATCAGGATCAGCTGATGAGAGAAAAAACAGAAGATCTCATCTTATCACCCAATATGAAAATTTTAAGAAAGCAGAAAAGGAGTCAGTAGCTGACATGTACAGCAGACTAAGTCTGATTGTCGGTGAATTCAAACCTTGGACAAGGAGATCTCTCTAACAGAGATAAATGACAAGATCCTAATCTGCTTCCCACGCACTTGAGATTCAAGGATCTGGCCCATCAAGGATGCCAGAAGTCTGAATATGATCACTACAAAAGCTCTATTGGGCAAGCTCAAATCCTATGAGCAGCTCATCAAGAACAGAGAAGAAGAGCAGAAGACAACTTCTCAAGTAGTAAGGAAGGAGAAGTCAATTACTTTCAAGGCAACAAAAGAACAGCCTGAAGACAAAGTCACATGCAATGAAGAACTGATGAGCCTCCTAGCCAAGAGGTTCTACAAAATGGCCAGGAAGGATTTCAGAAAAAGGTCATCCAGAGGCCAAGAAAAGCCAAGGTATGATAAATCAAATAATAAAGAGATTATTTGTTATGGTTGCAGGAAACCAGGCTACAAACTGCCTTATTTTCCAGAAAATCAAAACAAGGACAAGAGAGAAAAGAGAAAAGACAAAGACTCCAGAAGAAATCATTATGACAGATCCTCTTCCAGCAAGAACAAGCACACTAGGAAGGGATTTGTTGCTGAAACATGGAGTGCAACAGAAGAAGAATCTGATGCATCATCAAGCTCAAGTGATGATGAAGATGATGCACAAGAAAAAGAATTCTGCATGATGGAAATTAATGCATCTCAGAACAACAGTGATTCAGAACATGAATCTGAATCTGAATCTAAACTAGAGCTAGAAGAAGATCAGGTAATTGATTCATTTGATTTTAATTCTGAGGACTTCAAGTCTGAATTTAAAGCACTGTGTTTAGATCTACTCAATTCTGAGAAAGAAATTATCTCTCTCAGAAATCAGTTATCTGAATACAGTACCTTAACTTCAGATAACCTTAAACTCTCAGATGAGTTAGAATGTTGTAGAGAGTAGATAGCTTCACTGAAAAGTGAACTATCTGAGGCCAAGAAGTTTGAAGAAACCCTCAATGGGAGAAGTATCAAACTGATGGACATCACAAGCACAGTGAACTCAAGACTCAATAGTACACTTGGCTTGGTTGCTTCATCCAGCCAAGCTATTGTGTTAACAACTCCCATTAAATTTATCTCTGATAAAGGAAAAGGAGTTGTGGAGATAGCTAGAAAAAATTCTGATCTACCCAAAAATAACAAAGTTCAACAGATATCGTCGAACAGAGCTCGACGATCTTCGAACAGAGCTCGACGTTCTTCGAACGGAGCTCAGCGATTTCATACTGAATCGTCGAACTCAGGTCGACGATCTCTGATCTCTGAACACAGGCAAGATCGATCACTGAACGAAGCTCGACGATCTGACCCAAGATCGTTGAATTTAGATCCACAATCGTCGTACGGAGCTCAGAGATATGACCAGTTCTCAAGAGGTATGTCAAAAATTAATTCTAGATATCCTACATCTCAAGGGTTCAACCCTTATACTGAATGGATAATTCCTCCTAGAAGATATCATCCTGAAGGATATAAGAGTCAACTAGAGATGTCTTTCATTTCTGATTTCAAAGGTTATCAAGCTAGACCCAAGGTAAACTAGGTCAAAAACAAATGAACTGTTATTTGTGCAGGTGAAGACCTATCCAACCATGGACCAGCATTGGTATCTGGATAGCGGGGGCTCTAAGCACATGACTGGAAGCAAGGATAACCAAATATACTTCAAGGCTAAACATAGACCCAAAGTCATGTTTGGAGATTCAAACTTTGGACAGACCAAAGGATTTGGTGCAATCCAAATAGGATAAGTAACATTCAAGAAGGTAGCATATGTGGAAGGACTGAAGCACAATCTTATCAGTATCAGTCAGCTATGTGATGAAGGTTACAAAGTCACATTCAAGAAATCTTCATTCCTCATCAAATCAGAAGACAACACAACTGTGTTGACAGGTAACAGAAGAGGTAACATATATCTAGTAGATTTTCATTCAACCAAGGTAGATATCTGTCTATTTAATTATCTTAGCAAACCTAATGAATTATGGCATAAGAGATTAGGACATATCAACCTTAGAACCATTGATAGGCTATCCAAGGACAACCTTGTTAGAGGACTACCTTCTAGCCCCTACAAGAAGGAAGGACTCAGCAGGTCTTGTCAATTAGGCAAGCAAACTAAAAACAGCTTTAAGTCACTTAATAAGAGTGATTCACCTAGGATTTTGTACTTATTATATATGGATCTGTTTGGACCCATTATTATACAAAGCCTAGGAGGGAAATCTTATACTTTAGTAGTTGTAGATGACTTCTCTAGATTCACATGGGTGTTCTTTTTGAGGAAGAAGTCTGATAACTTCAATTGTTTGATAGAGTTTCTCAAATGTATATAGATTGAGTTCAATACTCACATAGCCCTGATCAGAAGTGATCATGGGATAGAGTTTGATTCTCTTCTTATGCAAGAGTTCTGTCAGAAAGAAGGGATCATACACACCTTCTCAGCTCCTAGAACTTCCTAACAGAATGGGGTAGCTGAAAGGAAGAATAGAACCCATATTGAATCTGCCACAACATTGTTGACAGATGCTCACCTTCCTCTATCCTTTTGGGAAGAGGCTGTGAACACTTCAAACTATGTTTTGAATAGGAGTTTGATACATAAGCTAAAGGGAAAGACTCCCTATGAATTACTCAAAGGGAAGAAACCTAAAGTTGATTATATTAGGATTTTTGGTTGTATTTGCTACATTCATAACAATAAAAAGAAATACTTAGCAAAATTTGAAGCCAAAGCTGATGAAGGAGTGTTTCTGGGATACTCCATGATCAGTAAGGCCTATAAGGTTTATAATAAATCATCTCATAAAATTGAAGAAATAGTGCATGTCTCTTTTGATGAAACTAATATGTCTTACAAGGAGAAGATCACTTCTACCATAGACCCTTTGCAGGTACATTCTCTATCAGAGAATTTGGACATGCTACATATCTTTGAAAAAGATCCATCACCTTCATCCACTCAACAAGAAGCTGAAAGCAGTGAAAATGAAGATGACAGTCAGATTTTAGCAAGCCATTGTGACAATCCAAATGAAGAGCTAGTTGTTGTTCCACAAGAGGAAATAACAACACAGGTTGGTGAACAATCAACACCCATTGTTGATTTAGTAAAATCAAGAGATAATCCACTCTCCCAAGTGATTGGAGACATCTCAGCTGGTGTGCAAACCAAAAACCAATTCAATCAAAATCTGATGCACACTTGCTTTCTTTCTCAAAATAGGCCTCAATCCATACAAGATGCAGAACAAGATCCAAACCGGATCATTGCAATGCAAGAGGAATTAAATCAATTTGAAAGAAAAAAAGTTTGGGAGATAGTGCCAAAGCCAAAGAATCATCCCATTGCTGGAACAAAATGGGTATTCAGAAACAAGTTAGATGATCAAGGAGTTATAGTAAGAAACATGGCAAGGCTGGTTGCTCAAGGATATTCTCAAGAAGAAGGCATAGACTATGACCAAACCTTTGCACCAGTTGCAAGGTTAGAAGCTATAAGAATCTTCCTAGCATATGCAGCTCACAAGAAGTTCAAAGTATATCAAATAGATGTAAAAAGTGCATTCCTCAATGGTGATATCAAGGAAGAAGTTTATGTAAAACAACCTCTAGGTTTTATCTCTCTAACTCACCCTAATTTTGTTTATAAATTGCATAAAGCATTATATGGTCTCAAACAAGCTCCTAGAGCATGGTATGAGACCCTAGCTTGCTTTCTCCTAGAAAATGATTTTAAAAGGGGTAGAGTAGACCAAACTCTTTTTATTAGAACCCATAAGTCCAATATCCAACTAGTACAAATCTATGTAGATGATATTATTTTTGGTTCTACTGATTCAAATTTGTGCAAAAGGTTCTCCAACCTAATGCATTCCAAATTTGAAATGAGTAGCATGGGTGAGCTATCCTTCTTTCTAGGATTGCAAGTCAAACAACATGCTGATGGCATCTTTTTTTCTCAAACCAAGTATATAAAAGAATTGGTTAAGAAGTTTGGTATGTCTGATGCATCATCTATGAAAACACCCATGCCTACTAATGCTATATTAGATGCTGATGAACATTGGAAACTAGTTGATCAGACCACATATAGAGCAATGATTGGCTCCTTATTGTATCTTACAGCTAGTAGACCTAATATAATGTTTGCTACATGCATATGTGCTAGATTCCAAGTCAGCCCTAGAGAGTCACACCTCACATTAGTTAAGAGGATTCTTAGGTATATGAAAAGTTGTCCAAATTTAGGTCTCTGGTATCTAGCTGATTTAGGATTTGATTTAATTGGATTTTCTGATGCTGATTATGCTGGATATAGAGTAGACAGGAAAAGTACCAGTGGAACTTGTCAGTTTCTTGGTGACAGACTTGTCTCCTGGTTTTGCAAGAAACAAACATCTGTGTCCACATCAACTGCTGAAGCTTAATATATGGCAGCAGGTAGTTGTTGCTCACAGATATTGTGGATTCAAAATCAGCTCCTGGACTATGGCTACAACTTAGAGAAGTACAAAATATTTTGTGATAACACTAGTGCTATTTTAATAACTCAAAATCCAATCCTCTATAGTAGGACAAAACACATAGAGATTAGGCATCATTTCTTAAGGGATAATGTAGAAAAAAATAAAATTGAATTGGAATGCATCCCAACTTATTTACAAAGGTGAGATATTTTCACCAAACCCTTGGATGAAAAGAAACATACTTTCTTCCTTAATCAGTTAGGAATGTTAGATGGAGGAAGTCTTAATTAAGTTCCAAGATCTTTAAACCTAAAAAGAGACAAAGACTTGGCTAAAAATTTGAATTTCCTAGTGTCTATAGGCTTTCTCTGTCTCTGAACTGCGCTCGACGATTTTCCTGAAGATTGTCGAACGGAGCTCGTCGTTTCGAGATAGTATTCTACTATCTTTCGTTTTCCGTCGAACGGAGATCGATGATGTTAGGAATCGTCGAATGAAGCTCGATGTTTTCCAGATAGTGCTAAACTACCCCTCTCGGTCAGCGATCTCAATTATTGTCAAACGAAGATCGACGATATTAAATATCATTGAATGGAGATCGATGATATTGAGACCTTTCAGTTTCCCCTAGAGCCATAGATCGTCGAACTGAGTTCAACGATCTCTTCTTTTCTGCGTCGAACCCTAATATAAAATCATTTTTCAGGCGTCGTTCTCCTTTGCACTTTCATACCTTCTGCAAGAACTTTCTTTCCCTCCAAACTTTTCTACACTTGATCGTGTTTGTTTTTGCAGGAACAATGTCGGTCTCAGTCACCGTACTAGCCGCAATGAAGTTCGACACTGGTTTCGACACTAACATGGAATCTTTTGAAGGAACTGATCAGATGTTCAAGGATATTCTGGAACTTTTTAAGGAGCAACAACTTGTGAACATCATGATTACCAGAATCAAATTAGTAGCAGATGAGATTAAAGAATGGGTCTATACTGCCCACAATCTTGATCAAAATACAGTCATTGGAACTATCTCAGGGACACAGGTATCCCTAACCCCAGCCATTCTTACAGAAATTTTTGGATTAAGTACTGGACATGATAGCATAGAACTATTAGGGGTAGAATTTTCTGAGATGTTAGATAAAATGGGTTACAATTCTGAGAACCCTAATAAGTTGTTGAAGAAAAATCTATCTATGGAGTATAGATTTCTAGCAGATGTTGTAGGCAAAGTAATTTTGGCCAAACATTCAGCCCATGATACAATATCTAGACATCAATTCTGTCTAATGGCTGCAATTGTAGATAAGAAACACCTGGATTGGGGAGCCATTTTCTTTGATTTGATTAAGAAAAAGGTAAATAAGAACTTTGTGAATTTTGGAAGGATCTTGGGCCTATTCCTGCAGAATAGGTGCCCTTAGTTGTTAGTGTCAAATGGAATGCATATCAATGCATCAAAGAGGCTTTCTTCTGCTCTTTTTGGCAAGTGGGAGAGACAAATTGTAAAAACCCAGCATGGCTCTTGCAGCAAAAGCTTCTTCAGGCACAAGGAATGAATCAGTCACTCCTCCTCAGACCACTGCCCCAGTAGAAGTGTTGCCATCCCCTTTCATATCCTCTCCTCCTTCTCCACATCCAATTACATCTTCCATAGCTTCTCCTCCCTCTCCATATCACATAGCTTCTTCACCTCCTCCAGCCACCCATCAAGAAGTTTTCCATCCACTACATTACTTCTCATCCATTGATTTAGAATCATCCTCCCATCTTCCATCATTAAACCTTTTAGATGATTCCTTCATGGATGATTCCCCTTCTTCACCCCAAGACATTCCATCCACCTCATCATCCTTTCAGCAAATCCTTCATGACATCATCTCTCAACCATCCTTTTCCCCTACCATCTCCTCATTTCTACCAACTGTCACTATCCCAGCTCCATCTATTACATCTATCCCCATCTCTCAACCATCCATACCACTTCACCCTGCATCCATTCCATCCATTTCTACAACCTTTCCCTCTGCCTCTACTCAAGTTAATCTTAAGCAAGTAGATCTTCTTCCTCTGGCAGATAGATTGTATGAGTTGTTGGCACCCAAGCTAACTCTCTTACTAAATTCAACCTTGGCTCCCTTTATCAAGACCTTGAATGAATTATCTGTTAGAATATCTTCTTCCTTCTCCTTTCAGGCCACCCCTTCTTCTGGGGGCCTAGATTCAGTTATCACTGAAACTAGGCAGGGGGAGATGCCTTATGAAGAAGTGCAACCTTAAGAGGATTTTGTTTGAGAAATGCAGATATTAGAAGTTCTAGTTTCAGAAAGTCTAGCTTCAGAGCAAGTTTCAGTTCCAGCTTCAGCTCCATCTCCAACCATCAGTCCTGCTGTAGATATACATTCTTTATTATCATTATTTGATTCACTTTATAGCTGTTGTCCTACAGCACCTCTCCCTGCTGAAGATTTAACCAGGGCTACTGTTCCCCTCTCCTATTGTGATCCAACCCTGATAAAGATGTATATAAATTCTGTTAAATCTGTGGAAAGTATTTCTATGGTTCTTGATGCTGCTGTTGCTGCTGATGTTACTTTTTCAGAGGCTATTATAGAGCCAGTTGAGCAAGTTTGTTCAGCTCCTGAGCCTATTGTTTCATATGCTATCGTTCCTGTTGTTTCAAGTGCTGATGTTGTTATTCCTGCTCCAGCTCATGTTATCTCTAAAGAAATATTAAAGGAAATAGATGTTTTATATGATGAGCCTCAGAGTTCTGATGATAATGATGAATTCAGAACTGACTCTGATGATTCCTCTGCAATTATTGCAAAGAAGAGGAAAGCTAGAAGAAAAGCCATGAAAAGAGTTCAATTGTCCAAGACTATTTCTGATCATGACATTCCATATTATATTCTGCACAGCTGTCCTATAACTGAGCACTGGAAGCAATTCTCTAAGAACTAGTTGAAGGCCATGAGGAAGAAAAGTAAATGTGACCAAGGAACTTCTCATTATAATCCTCCTCCTCCTCCTCCTCCTTCTCCAGGTGCAGGATCTGGTGGAAACTCAGCTCATCAATCCTCACATGCTTCATCTCAAAGATCCTCTCAGTTTCAAGGAAGATCTCAATCCATAGGATATCAGCAAAGAGGTAATCAGTCAAGAGGAAGTCAGTACAGAGACAATCAAAGAGATTATCAAGTTTATTCCAGAGGACAGTCCAGACATCAACCTTATCAAAGGAAAGGACAAAGCCCAAGTTATTCCACTTTTGGTCCTTTTCCTTATAAGCTTAAAGAAGGATTTCATCCAAAAGCTCCTCCCACTGACACCATCAATAAGTATAAGACACCAGTTCCTTTTGTAGACCCAGAGAATAACCTAGTCTCTTGGATAGCCAGACTAAAAGAAATGGCTGCTCTAGATCAAATCAAGAAAGCAAGAGAAAAAGGTCAAAAAAGTTCCAATATCTCAACTCTATCCAATCAAAGAAGACAAGAACTTGAAAGATACAGCTCCAAGAAATTCTTCAATACTGAGGAGTACATGCAGCTACATCCTGAAGCTGTAGTTCCTAGAAACAGAAGCCAGAAGACTCTGTGTGCTGCTAATGACTTCAGATCAAAGAAAGATTCAGAAAATCCAAACAGATAAATCATTTTCAAGAAAAGAACTGATGATAAGCATTAATCTGGGTGTAAGCTGAAAACTCTTTTATATCTCTGCTGAACTATTTGGTGTGATATAATTATATATCTGTGGTTCTGCAATGCTTTTTGTATTTCTATTTTTGTTGTTTTTATTTCCTATATCTCATGTAAATAATAATCCTAACCAAAATAGGGGGAGATTGTTGGAACAACCTATTACTAATTTGGATCAGGATCACTATGTCTATAGGATTGTTGCTTTAACCTTATTGTATATTGTAAAGGTCAACTAGTTAGGTCTAAGGCTTAGGACTTAGGTTTGAAGCTTTCCCAAAGACCTCCTAGTTCAGATGAGAATCCAAGAAGAAGAATTCAAGTTGTCGTCGAGCTCAGATCGATAAAGCGTCGAACCCAGTTCGACTATCTGTGAGTTCAGGTTGACAGAGCGTCGAACTCTGTTCGACGATATCTGATCTCAAGTCGACGAGGCGTCGAACTCAGTTCGACGATCTCTGAGCTCAGATCGACGATTTCTGTCTTAGACTAATTCCAATATCTCTGAGCTCAGTTCGATGATAGTTGAGCTCAGATCGAAGATTATCTTTTGAGATCGACGATTTCTGGAATTTTGTCTGTTTGTTAAGGATTTCAAATATCTTCAACTCAGAGCATTTATTGCAGAATATTTCTAGCCGTTATAATAAATCTGGAGCAAGTTTCAAGGAAACAAAGGAGGAATTTTTTTAGTTTCTTTCCTACAGAGACAGTTGACATTTAAGGAAAGCCTTTATGACTTTGCTAACGGCTATCATCAAGATTTGACGACTGGATTTCTTATTATCATTAAGAGAGAACAAGAATACACACAACAACATACACAGAGAAAGAAAAAAGAAGATCAATAACTCAAAAAATTGAACAAGTTTTCTTTCTCATTCCTGCTGATTAAAAGCCTTCATCATTCACACTCCAGATAACAAACATTTCAGTTCTTGCTGAAATCATCTTTTGCTGGAGCATTCTTTTAATTGAAGACCTATCACCCTTGCAAAGCTTCCAGCTCCTGAACTCTTGCTAATCTCAGGGGGAGCTTTGACAACATCTCATCCACTTGTGCTTCTCTTTGATAGTTGATAGAGAAGATAACTTCACCATTTTTCTTTTTTCCTTTCCTGTAAAAGGGTTTTTAAACTCCCTTCAAAAGTTTTGCTTTGGTTCCTGAGACCTGATCAAAACTCAGTGGTGGCAAGACACCTGATCAAAAAATATGGTTTGGTTTTTGAGCACTTGATCAAAAGCTCATTGGTGCCCAGGACACCTGATCAACTCATCCTGCAGTGGATTCCTACCAAGGGTGGTAGAAGAGTGGATGTACCCAGGTTTTGGGGAACCACTATAGTTCCTTGTGTCTTCTGGTTGCTTGTTATTTCATTTGCTGTGTGCTGTGGATTTGCTCTTTTGTGTGTTTTATTTTGATTTCTGTCAAACACTCTACACTAACCAATTTAAGTCTTTCTCTGCTAGAATAATTTTCATATTTGTAAATTTATTTTAAAACACTCTATTCACCCCCCTCTAGAGTGAAGGATTGATCTTGCACTCACTTTCAATCTAGGTCAATTTCTTAGAGTCAACAGTAGAAAGGACCAGCCTACAACAGTACCAAAGACTCAAGACTTAATAAAAAGGAGATCTGCGTTCGTCAAACTCCGGTCGACGAATGGCGTGCTCCGCTCGACTAACCCAGAGACAATTCTCTGAGCTGAGCTCGACGAACTTATATCTCAGCTCGATGATCTCTGAACAAAGTGATAACTCCTCTGTCAAACTTCAGTCGACAAACTAAGAACATCAGGTCGACGAACTCTGTCCTCAGTTCGACTAACACTTCAGCTCTCATAGCCAAAGATCTCTCAGCACCAAAATTGACTCAGCGCCACAGTTAATTCAAAGCCAAAGTTTACTCAGAGCCAAAGTTCACTCAATGCTCTCAACGCTACTGATGACTCAATACTCTTAAACGACTCAACTCCAGAATGGTGATCTAACACTCAAAGCCAGAGGACATCTCACTCAACGCAAGATAAATACATCAACACTCAACATCAAAAAATATTCTAAGTCCAGGCTGTAGACTCAGCTCGATGATCTTGGATCTCAGCTCAACGAAAAGCCGTTCTCAGGTTGACGAACTTAGTGCACAGAATCAGTCAGTTTATGCAGTGCAATTGTTCGCAGAGCTCAGGTCGACGAAATCTAATCAGAGGTCGACAAAATCACAGGTCGACGAAAGCTGTTCTCAGGTCAACGAAAACTGTAAGGCATATTGTCATTTATTCTTTCTTTTTCTGTCTCATTATTTTATACTATTATAGGTCGTTAATTCCCGGGATAATCAATGCTCTTATATCCTTTGAATCGAGCCGTTACTGGCAACATTGATTACAAATATCCTTCATGGAATTAACTACTTATATCTCGGGACAGACATAGAATAGAATATATGACAGCATACTTGCCGTTTTCATTTCCGAGATTCCAGCTAAGAATTTATTGTAGGTTTTTGAATTTGACCAAGTTGCAGTCATCATTAGAGGATCTCTTAGCGAAGATCTAAAAGCTAGGAAAAAAGAGAAGAAAAGAGATACAAAAAAACTTGTGTGCTATCAACAAGCAAGTCACAGGAAAAAGCATACAGACAAGAAAAGTGCAGTGAAAACAACTCTAAAAAAATCTACTGCTCTCAAGAGAAGAAGGAACAACCATCACCATCAAGAGTCCTTCTTCCTTTCTCTCTTTGTTTTCAGGGATCTCAAGTGACAAGTTATTCAAATCAGTCAAGGATCTCTGAAGAGCTAAAAGGCCTACTCACCCTTTTGCAAAGCTTCCACTCCTGAACCAGTCAAGATCTCAGGGGGAGCTTTGACAATAACACAAATCCACTTAGTCTTCTCATTTTGATTTGAGAAAAGAAGACTTCCATCAACCTCTCTTCCCATCTCTGTACAGGGTTTTAATTCCCTTCAAAATTATTCCTGATTGCAAGTCTCCTAACCAAAATCTAGAGGTTTGGTTTTTGAGCACCTGATCAAAAGCTCATTGGTGGCAGTAATATGATCAAAACCTGTAGTGGATTCCTACCTAGGGTGGTAGAAGAGTGGATGTACACAAGTTTGGGCAACCACTATAAAATTCTTGTGTTGTTTGTGTGGCTATATTGTTTTTCCTTTGTGCTTGTGCTGTGATATATTTTTATTGTGTAGCTTAGTTATCTCTCTCTAGTTTATCTGCTGCACTTGTGCACCTATACACTTATACTATAGTAATATATTTTATTAAAGATCTTTTATTTCAGTAAAACTTAAAATATTTCAATAACTCTATTCACCCCCACCCCTCTAGAGTTTTTCAGAGCTTACCCTATATTTCAAGGGTCTATAATAAAAGAACCCTGGTTGTCGAAGAATCGGCTCACGTGCACTTTAATGGAAATACACCAACTGAAGAATCTAGGCTAAATGAAGAGGAAGTTGATGATGATGTATCATTGGGAGATAAGAGTGAGGAGAGAGAAGAGTTAGTCGATGTTCCAACTCACATGGAATTATATAAGCCTCCAAGCACACTAAATTTTTCAAAACAACATCCACGAGAACTAGTGAAAGGAGAGCCCTCATAGGGGGTTAAAACACAGTCAGCCCTGCATGAATCCTTCTCGAACCTATGTTTTAAATCTGAAATTAAACCCAAGAATATTTTCAGAAGCTTTAAATGATGAATCTTGGTTCTTTGAGTATGAATGAAGAATTAAATCAGTTCGAGAGAAGTAAAGTCTGGGTATTAGTCGAGTGTCCAAATAGCCATGAAATTATCGGTTTGAAATGGGTATATAAAAATAAGCTTGATGGTGAATCTAGGATAGCTAGGAATAATGCACGGTTGGTTGCACAAGGTTATTCACAAATAGAGGGTGTGGACTCAGGAGAGTCATTTAATAATGCCCCAAAACTCCTGAAAATAATAGGAAATTTGTCATTGGAGGTTACTGCACGGTGGAAGACCTAATGCTGGCAGTAGCTAGCTGAATTTTTTGAGCTGACGTCTCTGGTCGGTACCGCGTGACGGTAGTTTGATATCTCACGATAGTAGCCAGTGAATAAATCATTGTTTGGCTCTCGTTAATACTGCCTGGTGGTAATAAGATACCGTACTGTAATAGTGGGAGTGGCAGGGCAGTGCTGGATGAGGCCACCACTACCGCCCAAAGTTTTCGCGTAGCGGTAGCAAAGAAACCGCACGATGGTAGCTCTCTGATAAAGGCTAGAAATGAGATTTATTTCTCATTTCCTCACTTTCTCTCTCTCTCTCTCTGGTTCTTGAGGAAGGAGAAGGGAAAAGCAAAGAAGCAAGAGCAAGAGTGATCAGCCCTATTTCGAAGGCATTCGTGTGGTTGGATTCGAGAGTCGAAGCTAGATCCGTGGAGGGGAAATTATGGTGATCATTTCTATCCGGATCAAGTGCAAGCTCATGGCTCTTAAGCAATTGACAAGGGTAACGACCTTTCTCCTTGGACAAGTTAAGTACTCAAATTGCATAAGTGCATGGAACCCCTTACCAAAAGGTGAAGAAAAAGGGTGGTTTCCAACAGGTAGATCGTTTTGATCCCCGGTAGAAATTGCATATAGAATTCAGAATCAAAGTACGGAATATGCATGATGTGTGAAGCCCATCTAGACAGGTTGGTCTAGATTGGTGATAATTGATTTGAATGCTGGATAAGACTCCATGGATAAACGTGTAGTTTTCGGGGTCAAGGGGTGTGCATGATGCTGTAGTGATAGTACTGAAAGTTCACCTAGTGTCAACTATCTTCACCTATGGGGGGGGGGAATAGGTGTCTCTGCAGCTTATTAGCGGAATTAAGATTTTACCTGCACAAGAAAACAAAACAACCAAGCACAGAAAATACACAGGCAATTTATAGTGGTTCCCCGATTTGGGTACGTCCACTTTCCCCCTTCGACCTATCTCCCAACACGGGATGACTCGGTCACTTCACCAACAGGATTGAAATCCAATCCTTGCACTAACGGAAGGAACCCTTCCACACGTAGGAGTCAACACTCCCACAACCCGGGTTGCACCCAACCCTTACAACTAAAGACCAATCGGTCCGTTACAAAGAAATTGAAAATGCTTGTAAGAAATACAAACGACGTTTGGAGAGTAAGGTGTCCCTCTTCGTTCGACGACGTGTTCTTGAAGTCAACGAAGAGTCCACAACCCTAGATCTCACTTGGAAAGAATCTTCCCGAAACCGGCGGCGGCTTAAAGCGGCGGCAAGGATCTCGGAATCAGCGGCAGCGACGGAGAGCAGCAGCAGTGCCAACTTGATTCAAACTTCATAGCGAAGGAAGCAAGGTCTTCCAACGGTCACACTAGGATCAATCGTCTCGATCGATTCGGAAGGGGAAGGATTTTCCCGATCAACGAATAAAGAGACAAGGGATCTCTGGTTAGACGCGTGAGACGCTATGCTAGCCTAAGCTTCGGTCGCCGGATATCTGGAAGAACCTGAGATCAGCAGCGACGACAAGCGCACGAGCGGCGGAGACGATCGGCGGAGCGTTAGGGCTTGTCGGCGGCTCGTGCTTTTTGAAATCTCGTGTGTTCTATCTTTACTGTTCATACAAACGTAGTATATATACATTAGGTCAAGTATATGACCGTTGTGGGTCCCACCAAAAAGAAGGCTTGAGCCCGGTTCGAAACAGTTCAGATAGTTTGAACCGGTCCAGAGAACAACAGGAAACTGCCTAATCAAATTCGGCGAGAATCGTAGGTGATTCTCGCCGAATCGGCGAGAATCACTTACGATTCTCGCCGACTTCTACTTAGCCGAAATCTGGCTGAACTGAAACAGAAGCCGGGGAGAATCGGCGGGAATCACACTTGATTCTTGCCGATTCGTTGAGAATGCAAAGTCATTCTCGACGAATCGGCGAGAATCACTTAGTGATTCTCGACGATTCTGCCTTAGAGAAATTTCAGGCGGTGTCGAAGCTGCCGGCTTCAACCGGCGAGAATCAGCTAGTGATTCTCGACGACTCGGCGAGAATCATAAGTGATTCTCGCCGAATCGGCGAGAATCACTTAGTGATTCTCGTCGATTTTTACTTGGGCTATTTCTCCTCTTTCTTTCCTTAAGCTGGTCTTTGGCCCATCCTTGCTCCTTGTCTGCTCTTGCTTTATCATAGCCCTGTACTTGAAATTAAGTACACCCCAATAGAGAAAGTACACGTAGACCAACACGCTGATCTCCTCAACGAGGGATTACGTTGCACAGACCCGTGTATATTGACCCACTGCACCCTGACATTGGTGTGTACTTAGCGTGGAATAACTGCAAGCACAACTGGAAATATTTCATCAAATACATTGTCTATTTACCTTGGCTTGCACAGGGGCTTCTTCAAATCAGGTACATTGTGGATGCAATACCCAACAATCTCCCCCTATTTGAAGAAGCCTAAACCCTACAAGCTAAGGTGAATAGAGCATATAGGAATGAAAAACCGAAACTTAAAAGTGAGGTGATAGGGATATGCATTACTCGTTACTTGAGAGCAAACTAGAACATTGAGCTACCTTAGCCTTAGCCGAGAGGGTAATCTCCCCCTTTTTGGCTTCTGCAAATCTGGGTCTGAAGCACCTGACATCATGCTCCCCCTCAGTTCGTGCACTTATGTTGTCACTTGAGTTTCTGGCAGATGCACCCCCTAGATGCACGAGCCAGGAGCGTCTGGAGTCTTTATTCCTCATAGTTGAGCATCCCCAATTCAGTTTTGAAGAGACTGAACTTGGCCTCGTCCAAGGGCTTTGTGAAAATATCTGCAATCTGCTTGTCCGTGGGGACATAGCAGAGAGAGATGTCCTTGTTCTCCACGTGCTCCCGAATGAAGTGGTAGCGCACTTCAATATGTTTCGTTCTGCTATGCGATACTGGATTGTTTGCGATGGCAATTGCACTTGAGGAGTCGCAGTACATGGGTACTTCCTTGAACTGGAGATCATAGTCTGCTAACTGGTTCCTTATCCATAGGAGTTGTGCGCAACAGCTCCCTGCCGAGATGTACTCAGACTCTGCTGTGGAGGTTGCGACACAATTTTGCTTCTTGCTGTTCCATGAGATAAGCCTTCTTCCGAGGAATTGACACGTCCCGGAAGTGCTTTTCCTGTCATCCCTACTCCCTGCAAAATCAGCATCTGAAAAACCTATTAGCTCGACATCATTGTTTCTCGGGTACCACAAGCCAAGATTGGGAGTACCTTTAAGGTATCTAAGAATGCGCTTTGCAGCGACATAATGAGATTCCTTAGTGTTCACCTGATATCTGGCACAAACACATGTGGAGAACATGATATCCGGTCTACTGGCAGTAAGGTAGAGCAGAGATCCAATGATGCTTCTGTATTTGGTTTCATCGAAAGGTTTACCTTTCTCATCCTTATCCAGAGACATAGTGGATCCCATTGGAGTCCTCATAGAGGTTGCATTCTCCATTCCGAATTTCTTGAGGAGTTCATTTGTGAACTTCGTCTGAGAGATGAAGATTCCGTCCTCAGACTGTTTCACTTGAAGTCCCAAGAAGTACTTCAGCTCCCCCATACTGCTCATTTCAAACTTTCCTTGCATAAGTTTGGAAAACTTTTTGCAAAGATTGTTATCCGTTGAGCCAAATATGATGTCGTCAACATAGATTTGCACCAGCAAAATCCTGCCTTTGACTTCCCTGAGAAACAATGTCTTGTCTATTTTTCCTCTAGAGAACTTGTTCACAAGAAGAAAACTAGACAATGTCTCATACCAAGCTCGAGGAGCTTGTTTTAAGCCATATAGCGCTTTATTAAGAAAATATACATTATTAGGATATGTAGGATTGACAAAACCTGGAGATTGAGCGACGTATACTTCCTCTTTCAAATCTCCATTCAGGAAAGCCGATTTCACGTCCATCTGATAAACTGTGAATCCTTTGTGGGAGGCATAGGCTAGGAATAGCCGGATTGCTTCGAGCCGTGCAACTGGTGCAAACGTCTGGTCAAAATCAATCCCCTCCTCCTGTCGGTAACCTTGAGCCACCAGTCTGGCCTTGTTCTTTATGATGACACCATGTTCATCCAGCTTGTTTCTGAAGATCCACTTGGTGCCAATCACATTCTGCTGTTGAGGTCTGGGAACAAGCGTCCAAACGTTGCATCTTTCGAACTGATGCAATTCATCTTGCATGGCCAAAATCCATGCAGCATCTTTGTTTGCCTCGTCGAACTTCTTTGGCTCAACCTGGGACAGAAAGCTGAGATGCAAAATCTCGTTAATAGTACTTCGGCGAGTTCTGACCCCCTCATGAGGATCTCCGATGATCTGATCTCTGGGATGATCCCTCACGTGTCTGAGCTGTAGAAGTCTGGCGTCAGGAGCGTCGACTACTTCTTGGGCATCGCCTTCTTCTAAAGGATTTGCTCCATTTTGATTTTCAACTTCTCCGATCTGCGTAGAAGTGGATACCTTGACGTATGTTGGAGGTGCATCTTTCTCGGGCTCATCCAGTTGCAACCTTTCGAGTCTGTCACCTGCATCTTCAGGAAGAAGACTAGAAGTCTTGCAATTAAGCAAACTTCCTTCATCAAATACAACATTTATTGACTCCTCTACCACTAGGGTTTTCTTGTTGAAAACTCTATAAGCCCGACTGCGGCTACTATAGCCCATGAATATGCCTTCGAAGCATTTTTCACCAAACTTAGTACGTGGGTATTTCCCATTATTCAGTACATAACATTTGCAGCCAAAGATCCTCAGGTAGGACATGGTTGGTTTCTTGCCTTTCAGTAGCTCATAGGGAGTCTTACGATGGCTCTTGTTAATCAACGCCCGGTTTTGTACATGACAAGCCGTATTGACAGCCTCGGCCCAGAAGTATTCTGGTAGAGAGGCGTCATTCAACATTGTCGTGCACGCCTCAATGAGTGTTCTGTTTCTCCTCTCCGCCACTCCGTTCTGTTGAGGAGTGTGAGGGGAGGAGAACTCATGATAGATACCAAGTTCTTCACAGAACTCTGTCATAGCCCCAGACTCAAACTCTGTTCCGTGGTCACTTCTGATTTTGACCACAGAGCAGTTAAGTTCGTTCTGTATCTGCTTGACAAAATTAGTGAAGATGTCAAACGTATCTGACTTGCGTTTTAAAAAGAACACCCACGTAAACCGAGAGTGATCATCTACAATTACGAGCGTATACGACTTCCCTCCTAAGCTATGAACTTGCATAGGACCAAACAAGTCCATGTGCAGAAGATAAAGACATCTGGAGGAAACTTTGTCTGGGATGCTCTTAAAGGTAGCCCGAGTCTGCTTGCCCATTTGACATGCAGGACATGGACTATCTTTAATGCACTTAATAGTGGGAGCATCCCTTACTAAGTCTTTTGAAAATAGCATATTAATTGTCTTGTAATTAATGTGTGCCAATCTCTTGTGCCATTGTTCGCAAAGAGATGCACTGCCTTTTGCTACTAGGCATACAGGGGTAGAAGAGTCTAAACTAAGAAAATCTAAACAAAAAATATTTCTGCTCCTAATGCCAGTTAATACTGTCTCCGAAGAGGCACATGATATTATCAGGCATTTATCCTTGCAGAACTTCACGTCATACCCTTTATCACATAACTGGCTTACGCTGATCAGGTTATGATTTAACCCTTTAACATAAGCTACGTCAGAGATAGAGAGTATACCGTTGGAAATCATACCGTAACCTCTGGTGACTCCCCGATCAGATCCCCCAAAGATGACTTTGGGTCCATTCTCGACTGGGGTGTACTCCCGCAGCAGGCTTCTTGTCCCAGTCATATGACAGGAGCATCCACTGTCCAAATACCAAATAGGAGTTTTGTTGGCCTTTGGACATTCCTGCAAAACAGAATTAGTTTGCCTTAGGAACCCAATCGAACTTGGGTCCTAGATTTCTTGTTAGCATACTCCCCCTCGATCGGTTAGCCCCACGAGTGGTCGGCCTCGCACTGCTAACATAAGGAGTCTCGTTATACCTTGGATTAAACCAACAATCCACGGCAAAGTGACCAATTTTGCCACAGCACCAACAGTCAAATCTGTTGTACCTTTTCCTAAGCTCCTGCTTCACCCTGGGAATGGTGGGTACAGCTGGGGCCTTGGATCTGGAGGTGGAGGCATCATAGTGATTGCAGTCACATGATTTCTTCACCTTCGGTTCCTTCAGTATAACAGGCTTGGCTTTTGGTGCCTGCTTTCTATTATGGCCACTAGAGAATTGACCATAATTTCCCAATTGGATTTCCTCATAGGGTGCCTTGAGGACACTCTCACCGAAGTTGCGGGAAAAAGTCCAACCATCATATCGGCTCTTAGGCTTTGCAACCGAGGGCCGGAAATGATGACCAAAGGTTGACTCAAAGTCATGTTGGTTGCAGGGAAAGCTTGGCTTTCTGAACTCAACAGGACTGAGTGGAGCCTTTCCCTTTTCAGCAGTAGAGGCCTTCTTGGCGGCCTTATTCTTTCTCTGGTTCCTATTTCTCCTGGACGAGGAACCGGATACCCCTACATGCCCCAAGCCAGCTCCTTTGGCCTGAGCAGAGAGGGTATCAACTAATGGATGAACAGTTTTTGGCATAGAGAAGCTCTTGACGATCTTCCTTTCTGCCGCAAGTAGTTCTTCCAACTTGTCGACTTCCTCCTGCTTGAGATCAAGGAGCTTAAGAGACTCCGAATGCTTTGAAGTTAGTTCCAAGTGCTCCTGTCGGAGGGAGATCAAACTGGTGATCTCTTCCCTCAGGGATACACTTTCACCTTTAAGGAATTTTACTTCCTTCTTCATAGCCTTCATTCTCTTTCGACATTCCAGGAAAGTATTGAGCAGAAGCTCATACTTATCAAGGAGCTCAGCTTCACAAGAAGAAGAGCTATCCTCAGGGTCACCATCCTGAGACTCAGGATCAGAGTCAGAGTCAGAGAGAGGGGTGTGAGCTTTTACCTTCCCCGTAAATGGGGGGCAGTCTCCTTCCGAGTCACAGTGACCCATTAGCCCAAAGTAGGCTTCCTCGTCATCGCTGGTATCTGAAGTGTCAGATTCACTTAGCGTCTTTGGCTTCTTCGCGATGTAGCTCCTCTCCTTCTTCTTGTCTTTTGAGGACCTGTGCTCCTCTCCCTTTCCCTTTTCCCTCTTGCCTTGATGGCAGTCAGCCACGACGTGTCCTGGCTTGTTGCAACCAAAACAAATAATGTCAGACGAGCGGTGTTTGTTCGGTTTGGATACATACCTGTCAGAAGAATAGCTCTTCTTCTGATCCCTCGAGGAGGAACCGTTTCTCTTTCTCTGATTCCTCAGCTTGAGGAACTTCTTGAATTCCCTTGTGATAAGGGACAAGTCTTCCTCAGACAATTCTGAGTAGGAGGAGCTTGGCTCCGAGTCTTCCTCTTCATCTTTCTTTCACGCACGGGAAGAGGCAACACCCTTGCCCTTTCTGGAATGGATGGCCTTCAGGGCCACTGTCTTTTCCTTGGTCGCGGCTTTCTCTGCTTCCTCTTCAGCCTTCCTTGTGTTCAACTGAAGCTCATAGGACATGAGCTTCCCGAACAGAATCTGAGGGTCGGTTTCCGCAAGTCTGCCAAACTCCCGGATGGCGCAGATCTTTGTGTCCCATTCCTTAGTGAGGGACCTAAGGAACTTATCATTGAGTTCACCGTCAGTGAACACTCTTCCATATCCTTTGAGTGCATTGACGATCTTGAGGAAATTTTCGAAGGTGACTCCGATCTCCTCCTTTGGCCCTTGTCTGAAGGCCTCATATTTCTGATTTAGGAGGGATCTCCGATCGTCCCTCACTTCGTCTGTGCCCTCCATTAGGACAATCAAACAGCTCCAGAGATCCTTGGCTGTCCTGCAGTTGCTGAAATTCTGCATCATAGAGTCGTCAACTGCGCTTACCAGGATGTTCTGAGCTTTCTTGTCGAGTCCGAACAGCACCATTTCGTGCTTGTCCATTTCCGAAAGTTTCTTGGGCACTTTCTTGGTAGGATCAATGGTGGAGGCCTTAGTGGGAATGTAAGGTCCCTCCTCCACTATCATGAAGAGCCGGGGGTCGACTGCTTCCATGTAGAATCTGATTCTTTCCTTCCAAATAGGAAAGTTCAGTCTGGTGCATACTGGGATTTTGCCGGAGTGCTTGAGTCCTTCAATTGAAGATCTCTGTCTGCTGCTTGACACTGGTGGCAGGATTCTACTCAAGGTGTGAACCTTTTTGATGAGTAACCTTGCTCTGATACCACTTGAAAGTTCACCTAGTGTCAACTATCTTCACCTATGGGGGGGGGGGGAATAGGTGTCTCTGCAGCTTATTAGCGGAATTAAGATTTTACCTGCACAAGAAAACAAAACAACCAAGCACAGAAAATACACAGGCAATTTATAGTGGTTCCCCGATTTGGGTACGTCCACTTTCCCCCTTCGACCTATCTCCCAACACGGGACGACTCGGTCACTTCACCAACAGGATTGAAATCCAATCCTTGCACTAACGGAAGGAACCCTTCCACACGTAGGAGTCAACACTCCCACAACCCGGGTTGCACCCAACCCTTACAACTAAAGACCAATCGGTCCGTTACAAAGAAATTGAAAATGCTTGTAAGAAATACAAACGACGTTTGGAGAGTAAGGTGTCCCTCTTCGTTCGACGACGTGTTCTTGAAGTCAACGAAGAGTCCACAACCCTAGATCTCACTTGGAAAGAATCTTCCCAAAACCGGCGGCGGCTTAAAGCGGCGGCAAGGATCTTGGAATCAGCGGCGGCGACGGAGAGCAGCAGCAGTGCCAACTTGATTCAAACTTCGTAGCGAAGGAAGCAAGGTCTTCCAACGGTCACACTAGGATCGATCGTCTCGATCGATTCGGAAGGGGAAGGATTTTCCCGATCAACGAATCAACAGACAAGGGATCTCTGGTTAGACGCATGAGACGCTATGCTAGCCTAAGCTTCGGTCGCCGGAGATCTGGAAGAACCTGAGATCAGCAGCGGCGACAAGCGCACGAGCGGCGGAGACGATCGGCGGAGCGTTAGGGCTTGTCGGCGGCTCGTGCTTTTTGAAATCTCGTGTGTTCTATCTTTACTGTTCATACAAACGTAGTATATATACATTAGGTCAAGTATATGACCGTTGTGGGTCCCACCAATAAGAAGGCTTGAGCCCGGTTCGAAATAGTTCAGATAGTTTGAACCGGTCCAGAGAACAACAGGAAACTGCCTAAGTCAAATTCGGCGAGAATCGTAGGTGATTCTCGCCGAATTGGCGAGAATCACTTACGATTCTCGCCGACTTCTACTTAGCCGAAATCTGGCTGAACTGAAACAGAAGCCGGGGAGAATCGGCGGGAATCACACTTGATTCTTGCCGATTCGTTGAGAATGCAAAGTCATTCTCGACGAATCGGCGAGAATCACTTAGTGATTCTCGACGATTCTGCCTTAGAGAAATTTCAGGCGGTGTCGAAGCTGCCGGCTTCAACCGGCGAGAATCAGCTAGTGATTCTCGACGACTCGGCGAGAATCATTAGTGATTCTCGCCGAATCGGCGAGAATCACTTAGTGATTCTCGTCGATTTTTACTTGGGCTATTTCTCCTCTTTCTTTCCTTGAGCTGGTCTTTGGCCCATCCTTGCTCCTTGTCTGCTCTTGCTTTATCATAGCCCTGTACTTGAAATTAAGTACACCCCAATAGAGAAAGTACACGTAGACCAACACATTGATCTGCTCAACGAGGGATTACGTTGCACAGACCCATGTATATTGACCCACTGCACCCTGACATTGGTGTGTACTTAGCGTGGAAATACTGCAAGAACAACTGGAAATATTTCATCAAATACATTGTCTATTTACCTTGGCTTGCACAGGGGCTTCTTCAAATCAGGTACATTGTGGATGCAATACCCAACAAGTACCTGAGATACTTTCTAGGAAAACACCAAAAATTGGGAAAGAAACGAGATTTTGTCCCCTTCCGCGCGATGATAGTGCTACAACCGGCGATAGCTCCCAGTGAGCTATGAGAGGCCTGTCTCTTGGAGACCTAGGGGCCATTATTTGAAGCTGTGAGGCTTAAAAGTCGAGCTTAATTGGCCGTGAGAGCCAGCCTGATTGTGGTTGTAAAGCCTATGTCCGCAAGACAAGGTGAGTAGCATGAGAAGCTGTTGAGCCTACAGAGCCCAGTTATTATGGCTGTGAGAGCCATTGATGTGATCATTGTAATCTCAGGTCTTAGGGATAATGTGAGCGGTAATTGAAGCTGAGAGACTGAAGTGCCCAACCAAAAAAGGCTAGAGAGACGAACGGGCAAGGGGAGGCTGACCTACATCTTGTCATTTTCCATGATGGCTTTGACCGTCGGTGTTGGCATGACGATTTGAGAAATGAGCTATAGCTGAACCGTACCCGCGTTATGTCGTTTGGATTAGATCGCCTAAAGTAACTAGCTTTCATCGTTAGCATAATGAGGGTCTTATGCTACGGGCCGGAAAGACTAGAAATGCTCAAGTGTGAACCATCAAGTCTTGGATTTTGGTTGGTGGTGGGGCCCGAAGAGGTCCAGTACACCGAGAATGTTCCCTGAGTGCACGTGGTGTGTGGCCGATCGAGCCTATATCTGAGGCGAATGGCGCTTAAATGAACATTTTTGTTGTCAAAAGATATATATATATATATATATATATATATATATATATATATTGATGTTTGCAGGGAAGGAGAACTGCCGCCCCGAGTAAGGGGTGGGTTTGTTCTAATTTGGTCAGCTGATGCAGATCATTGCTTTATTTTGACACATTTTGGTGGGCCGTACTATGCAGGTGTTAAAGAGCCAAGTGGTAAGAAGCGGGCTGAAGTCCGTTATACTATGATTGCTGGCCCTCGAAGGCCCAAAAGCGAACATTTATTGTTTTCATGTGTGGTCGGCCTGTGTGCCGATGTATAGAATATACATTTTTTAATTAAAATAATTGTAAGGCCTTAAGGCCAGAAAAGGTTGTGTATTAAATATCATTCCTATGTTTTGTAGTTGACATTCCTGGCTTTTGGGTTCTATAACCAAGTTAACTGCTTCTGTTAGAATGCACTCTGAGTTAGGATGCGTGAATGAAATGGTTTCAATGAGTAACTCTGCTGACTGTCCATGGAATATAGCGTGGGGCCCCGGCCGGAGCTTCTATTATATTCTACGTGATGGATGGAGGTGTTATAATTTGGTATCAGAGGCTTCTGGTGTCCGTATTTCTTATTTGAATTAGTGGTCAAATTCTTTTAAGGGGTGGTGAGCACGTGTATGTGTGTTACCATTATACCATTAACGAACCCATGAATGTCCACTTAGGAATGATTATACACATGTTTGTGGAACCTACGTATTCCTATGATTACTTTTTGGTGTTATTAGTTGCTTAATTGTGTGTTTCACGATTATAGACAACCAGAAGTGGCGCGGGGCAAAGTGAACCCCAGCACTCGGTGGAGAGTAGTGCACCAACTAAGGTTTCAACACCTCCTCCATCTGTAGAAATAATACGGTTGGTTGCTGAAGCCGTGTTCACATTAATCAATATGCAACCAGGAGGGAGAGTACAACCTCCTACCCCTACGGTGGTCCAGGAACCCGGTGGCATAGTTGAGCATATGGCTATGAGATAAGTGGCCGTTGAGCCAGTGGCCGCAAGACAAGTGATAAAAAAGCAATTGAAACACGTGGTCAATTTCAATCCTCCTGTGTTTGTGGGTACTGGAACCCCAACTCAAGATGAAGCTTGGTTCTCGAGAATAATGAGAACCATGATGGAAATGAAGACGGAGGAGTGATAGAAAGTCACTATAGCTACCTTCTTGTTAGAGGGAGAGGCGAGGCTATGGTAGGATGAGTTGGAGCTGCACAAATTTGCTGGTCGTCCATTGATTTAGATCTTGATGGAGAGATTCTCAAGACTATTTCTGGCAAGACATCTTCTATCTGTACAGCAGATTGCAATAGAAAATCAGTTCCAAAGGTTAACTCGAGGAGAGAATTCTATGGATTACTACTTGCACGAGTTTACAAGGTTGGGATGTTATCTAGGCTTTATGTTTGCAGATAAGGAACATAAGACAAATTGATTTTATGAAGGACTACGAGATGACCTGTGGTTGCTTCTCTCAGGTCCGATGACGCAAGGTTTTCTGACCTTGGTAGATACAACTCATTCCTTAGAACAAGATATGAAGCTTGTGGAGCATAAGAATGACTTTGCAAGATGGAATCAAGAGTTTACAGTGTCGAGTTCAGCAAGATCTGGACAAGTAAAGTGGAGGAAGAAGGCTAAGTATTCAGGATCGACTTCTTTTAATAAGCCTAAAGTGATGACAGGGCGATGTCCGTTTACTTATTACACATGTGGCAAGACGAGATACAGAGCCTGTGATTGTCAGAGTGGCCCTCCAAAGATGGAGAAAAAGACGGGTACGACGTATGTTGAAAAGGGAAAGATCGTGGTGGAATTAACTACATCCCAAGCGCAGACCCGAGTCTATAATCTTGGCCAATAGGAGGCCATAAAATAAAGTGACGTCGTAATAGGTATAAGTTAAGATACAATTTTTTCTACTTTCTATACTTGGTACCTTGTACGTTGCTTGTATATAATTTGTTTGTGTTAGGCTTTGCCCTGATATTGGAATATCCGGCAAAAGAACTATTCAATACAAGAGCCTCTCATTCTTTTTTATTTGAGAACTTTGTGGTGCGTATTAGAGAGCCTTCTTTTGTACCGACAGATAGAGTAAATGTCTTGCTGCCTAACGTGAGCTTGATGCGCGTGGATAGAGCCTGTTGTATTAAGGTACGGAGAGGAGTTCATGATTTTGGCTTGGAAGCATCTGTGATGCCAATATCTGAGTTTGATGTGATCTTTGGTATGGAATGGATCTCAGAGCAGTGTGCTTGTATTGATTGCAAATTTAAGGAAGTCATACTAGGGTAAAACACCGAACACGAAACTAAGTTTGCGGGTATGCGAGGATCAAGCAAGATATGATTTCTGCTCTCCTATTAGTCAAGGAAGTTCGGAAGGGTGTGAAATTGTTTTTCATGCTGTTAGAGACATTAGAGTCGAATCCCAATTTGAGTGACGTTCCTATTGTATCATAGTTTACGGATGTGTTTCATAATGATCTCCCTGGGATTCCACCTCAGCGAGAGATTGACTTCGCTATTGAGCTAGTGCCATGTGCAAAACATGTGTCACACTCAATGTACCGAGTGGCGCCAAAAGAGATGGCAGAACTGAAAGTTCAGTTGCAAGAATTGCTAGAGCAAGGCTATATACGTTCAAGTATGTCACCTTGGTGTGCACCAGTTCTCTTTGTAAAGAAGAAGGACGGAAGATTTCATCTATGCATTAATTATCGTGAATTGAACAAGCTGAGTGAGAAGAATAAGTTTCTTATTCCGCGAATCGATGATTTGTTTGATCAGCTGGTTGGATCAACTATCTATTAAAAGTTGGATTTGAAATCCGGCTACTGACAGTTGAGGATTTGGGAAAGTGATATTCCCAAGACAACATTTGGTACACGCTATGGGCATTATGAATTTATTGTGATGCCTTTTGGGCTAACTAATGCGCATCAGTGTTTATGGATTTGATGCACATAACCTTTCGAGAGTATTTAGACCTGTTTGTGATTATCTTTATTGATGACATACTGGTTTACTCTCAGTCAGAAGAGGATCATGCGAATCATTTGAGATTGGTTCTGCATACCTTGAGGAGAAATCTCCTATATGTCAAATTCTCTAAGTGTGAGTTTTGGCTATCTTCCGTGGCTTTTCTTGGTCATGTCATAAGTAGAGAAGGTATTGCAATGGATCCGACAAAGATAGTTGTGATACAAGAGTGGCCTGTTCTTATTTCAGTGGCAGAAGTCAGGAGTTTCCTACGACTTGCCGGCTATTATAGGCGCTTCGTAGAGAGCTTTTTGAGTATTTCTTTACCTCCCACTACATTTACAAGAAAGAATCAGAAGTTCATCTAGAAGCCAGAGTGCGCGCGAGCTTTTGAGGAGTTGAAGAGTCATCTGACCACGACGCCTATTTTGTATTTGCCATGTGGAACAAAAGGCTTTGAAATCTATACTGATGCGTCAGAGTGCGGCTTAGGCTGCACTCTATTACAATATGGGCATGTGATCGCCTATGGCTCTCGCCAATTAAAAGTACACAAGAGGAATTATCTGGTTCACAACTTGGAATTAGCGGTCCTGATAGTCACACTTAAATTATGGCGACATTATGTTAATGGCGTGAAGATTGATATCTTTACGGACCATAAGAGCCTGAAATACTCATTGCATCAGAAGGATCTGAATATGTGATAATGGAGGTGGATGGAGTTCCTTGGGGACTATATCTTTGAGATTCATTATACTCCTGGGAAGGGAAATAAAGTCGCAGATGCGCTGAGTCGCAAGGATCCAACACGAGTTAATTGACTACAGATGCATGATAATCGTCTGATTCGTGAGTTAGAGGCTCTAGACATCTCTTGTATTGACAGGATAATGGGCGCGGAAGCATTCTTGAACTATACGGACGTGCAATATGACCTCACAGACAGAATTAAACAGGCATTGGAGCTTGACGAGAGCATGACGCGCTATATGATAGAGATTGTGGATGGGTCAAATTCCAAATTCTCACTGAACAATGGTCTTTTGTGGAAGGACAGTTAGTTGTGCGTCCAAAATATTGGAAAGTTGTAGGCGGAGTTGATGTACGAGGCTCATTTTATCAAGTAATCAATGCACCCATGGAGCAAAAAAGTGTTCAAGGACATGAAGAAATTTTTCTGGTAGCCTGGGTTGAAAAAGGACAACGCACTTTATGTGGCGAAGTGCTAGACATGCGCCCTAATGAAGGCTGAGTGTCAAAAACCCGGTGATTTCCTAACATGTCTTTGCCAATACCAGAATGGAAGTTTGATGATATATTGATGGATTTCATGCTCGGTTGTCTAGATCACAATGCGGGAACGATTCCATTTGGGTTATCATGGAGCGGTTGAAAAAAGTAGCACACTTATTTCTGAATCAAAGGCACGATTTAGTTGAAAAGTTAGGTAAACTTTATGTTGAGCAGATTGTATGATTGCACGGAATGCCCCGTAGTATCATTAGTGATCATGATGAGCATTTCATATCGAATGATTGGAAGCTTATTCATTAGCTATTGGGTACCAAGCTAGAATTCAACATAGCCTTTCAACCTTAGACAGATGGTCAGACTGAAAGGGTAAACAAAATGATGGATGATATGCTTCGTATGTGCGCCCTAGATTTTGTGAAGAGGTGGTAAGATCATCTCTCTATGATCGAGTTTGCCTATAATAATAACTACCAAGCGAGTATACAAATGACACCTTTTGAGGCCTTATATTGTACGCAGTGTCGTACTCCATTGGCTTGGGTAGAAACAGGTGAATCAAAACTGTATAAGCATAAGGACGTTGAAGATGCGACTTCAACGATACATTTGTTTCGAGAATGATTGTTGATTGCACAAGATACGCAAGCAAAATTCTATAACGCTAAGCACCAAAAAGTGTAGTTTGTGGTTGGCGATTGGGTTTTTCTAAAGATTAAACCATTCAAGGGAGTATCAAGGATCTGATACTTTAAAAAGCTGAGTCCAAGATACCTTGGACTATTTGAATTCATTGAGCGGATTGGAGAAGCTGCCTATCGGCCACAACTTTCAGCTAAACTCAGTGGTTTGCATGAAGTGTTTCATATATTGATGCTGCAAAAGGCTGTGTAAGAGCCTATACAAGTGGTTGTTGTAGAGCAAATTCTAGTCGAGAGTGGATTGATGACGAAAGTCAAACTGATTTGTATCGAGGACATGGAAGTAAAGAGACTACGGAACAAAGAGATTAAAATTGTCAAAGTCCATTGAGACAACTACGACCGTAAGGAGCTATTATGGGTGTGAGAGCAACCCATGTGAGAAGAGTTCCCTGAGCTGTTCCATTGAGGTACATTTGATATGTTTTGTACTTCTGTACTGTTTCCTCTTAAGTGCGGATTTCGAGACAAAACCTCTAAATGGAGGGGAGAATTGTAATGCCCCAAATCTCCTAAAAACAATAGGAAATTGGTCACTGGAGCTTACCACGAGGCGGTAGACCTAACGCTGGCGGTAGCTAGCTGAATTTGTTTAGCTGGCGTCTCTGGTCGATACCGTGCGGCGGTAGCCGATGAATAAATCATCGTTTAGCTATGGTTAATACCGCCCGACGGTAAAAAATACTGTATAGCGGTAGTGGGAGCGGTAGGGCAGTGCTGGATGAGGCCACCACCATCGCCCAAAGTAATCATGCAGCGGTAGCAAATATACCACACGACAGTAGTGCAACGCCTCCGTCCGTCACATGAAATATAACAGAGGTTCCGACCGGGGATCCATGCCATATTCCAGAGACAGTCAGCAGGGTTACATGCTAATTTCATAAGACCAAACGAATCCTAACTCAGAGCATTCTAGCAGAAGCTTCAAGGTTACCCGAACTCAATTCATTTGAATGTCCACTAATATACATATCAGGAATGTTTTACAAAATACACAAAAGTTACAGCCTTAAGGCCTTACAAATGTTTTTCCCCAAAAGAGTGATTTACGAACATCGGCGCGCAGGTCGGCCATACATGAAAAACACTAAAAGCTCTTCGCTTGGCCTTCGAGGGCAGGCATAACATCCCAGTGTTGCAACCCACTATTTCCTGCTCAGCTCTCCAGCACTGGCACAGGGACATTCCACCAGAAGGTGGCAAATATGGCAACGATCAGCTTTAGCTGACCAATTTATAACGACCCTACTCCATTCTCTTGGCTGCGATATTCCTTCCCTGAATGAATAACAACCATCCATAGAAATATCACAAGAAGGTACAACTCAAGCACCATTCAATATATCACAAACATTTGCATCAACTGCCAAATGTTCTGTGCACTCAGGGCACATTATTGGTGTACCCGACTTCTCCGGGTCCCACCACCATCCACAGTAGCGGACTTGATGGTTAACTTGAGCATTCTATTCTTTTCTAGCACATGTCCTAAGACTCTCATTCTGCCAATGACGAAAGCCTTTACTTTAGGCAATCTAGCAAAGAGTGACATAACGCGAGCTACAATTCAGTACTCTTCCCGTTGCTCAAATCGCCATGTCATTAATGAAAGCCGAAGCAATATATCCCCATAATAAGACGCGAGTAAGCTTTACCTTGCCTATTCGGCTCACTAGCCTTTCTTTAGCTGGTCTCTTCAAGCACTCAGCTTCGATTGCCTCCCACCGGGTCCCCAGGATCAATGATCGCAATTGACACACAATGGCACTCACGGCTATAGCTGCGCACCCAGGAATATAGCTCACCTGCTAACCCCAAGGCCTATACGAGATAGGTTGCGCAAGTACATTCATATATAGGAGCTATCACCAGCGATAGTTACTCTCGCCTGACATTAACGACAAGATTTCTCTCCTGTCTCCAGATTCAACCACAACTAGAACATCTTTCTAGCCAAAACCCTGCATCATCCTGTAGTGCCAGAAAACTGGTCTTTCGTACAATATATAGCTCACCAAGAGTTATCGCCAGAGATACTCACTGTCTCCCTGCGATATCCAATGATTCTCACAACTATGGTATTTTCTGGGTATTTTCCTGGAGAGTGGCTCTAGTACTTCCTAGTGCTCCCATTCATAGGCACAACCCTTCAGACTCCATAAACTACTCGGTTATACTCAGAGTATTCTCCGGCATGCAAAATAAAACTTCACCAATCCAGACCAACTTGTCCAAATGGGCTTCACACAACATGCCTATTCCGTACTGCGATTTCTGGATTATATATGCAAAACTACCCTTTGATATCACATATCAACTCATCGGTATTACCTTTGCTTTTCCACCTTTGGTGGGGGATTCCATGCATACGCAAAAGGAGGACTTCACTTGTCCAAGAAGGAAGATCGTTACCCTCGTAGTTCATTTTGGAGCCATGAAAAAGCTTTCTATCCGGCTGGAAAGAAGCGCCTCGCTTTCCTCTTCATGGGTCTTGCTTTGGTTATTGATTCTGACTACGAGATCTCCTTCACTAAGCTTGCCAAGCTTCAGCCTTCAGCCTTCTTCTTCCTTAGCTCTTTCTTCTAAGAACTTGATGAAAAGGAGGAGAGAGAGTGAGAGAAGAGAAACGACTCCTCATTTATCCACTCCTCTACTTATGTGACCTCGGGATTTATCCCAGCAACAGGATCCTCTCCTCAATAGGAATGAATGGCTACGATCTCAGATAACCAGTCAAATTTATCGCTATCGCCGGGCGATATCAGCTATCGCCTAGGTGATATCGTCGATAGCCGCTTTGACCTCAATCAACCACCGTTCTTTGGCTGCCATCCAGCTATCAAACATGTGTCAAGACACCACATTATGATATCACCACGCGATACCCACTGATACCACTCTGATAGCTTATTCGACAATGCGTCGAGAGCTTCGAGTACATCGAGTGCGTTGAGAGCATCGAGTGCGTTGAGTGCATCAAGTGCATTGAGTGGTATCGTCGCGCGATACTCACTATCTCCACGTGATACTCGACTCCACGATTTGTCGAGTCTACTCAAGGCTTCATTGAAAGCGCCGAGTGCATTGAGATCTATCACAAGTGATACCCACTATTGCCCAGCAATATCCACCTTTACGTTATGTTTTACAGTTTTTGGGTGTTATAGGTAGCTCTCTGATAAAGACTTGAAATGAGATTTATTTCTCATTTCCTCTCATTCTCTCTCTCTCTCTTGGTTATTGAGGAAGGAGAAGGGAGAAGCCATGAAGTTAGAGAAAGGGTGATCCAGTCTTATTGTGAAGGTGTTCGTGTGGTTGGATTTGTGAGTCGAAGCTAGATTCGTGGAGAGGAAATTGTGCTGATCAGTTCCATCAGGATCAAGTGTAAGCTCATGGCTTCTAAGTGTTCGATAAGGGTAACGACCTTTCACCTTGGACAAGTGAAGCCCTCCATTTACATAAGTGCATGGAACCCCTCACCAAAAGGTGAAGAAAAAGGTTGGTTTCCAGAGGGTAAATCATTTTGATCCTCAGTAGAAATTGCATATAGAATTCAAAATCATAGTATATAATAGGCATGCTATGTGAAGCCCATCTAGACAGGTTGGTCTAGATTGGTGATGATTTATTTGTGTGCTGGAGAAGGCTCCGTGGATAAATGAGTAGTTTTCGGGGTCAAGGGGTGTGCAAGATGCTGTAGTGATAGTACTGGAGATACTCTCTAGGTAAACACCCAATATTGGGGAAGGAATGAGATTCTGTCTCCTACTGCGCGGCGGTAGTGCTACTGCCAATGATGACTCCCAATGAGCTATGAGAGGCCTATCTCTTATTGACCTGGGGGACAATGTTTGAAGCTGAGAGGCTTAAGAGCCCGGTTAACATGGCCGTAAGAGCCAACCTGATTGTGGTTGCGAAGCCTGTGTCCGCAAGATAATATGAGAAGCATGAGAAGTTGTTGAGCCTGGAGAGCTGATGGTCGCTAAGCTTCGAAGAAAATAAAAGCAACCGAACTAGCAATCCAATGAGGTAAGTATACCTATCGAACTGTAGCTAGGGGACACAAGTGTCGTATAAAAATCCAGGAACTGCTGAGTACACTTACTCACTCGAAGGCTATTATTTTATCGACGAAAAAACTAGGGTTTGAGAATCTAATTGCAATTAAGGAAATAAAACTATGCTAGAAAGAGAAATACTGTATTTAATTAAAGGCCTATAATAAGTGATTACAATGAAGGGCTGAAAATATGAAATGGAAATGCACTCGATCAAGAATCACCTCGGCTAAAGTCGACTAAGAAATGCGATAAAAACCTAAACTTAATAGGGTAAAGGTCCTTGACTGTGGAGGTTCATAAAGATTGAACACGCTTCTCTCAAAGTCGTGCCCAACTGAGAGTAGGAAGGTCCGACCGACTCTCATCTAAATTGGAGGCCGAAAGCTCGCTTTACGCGGTGAACCCCACTATTGGATTTTACTCCAATCCGGGAGATTTGGACGTCTGCCTCTCTCGAGGGGTGCATACAACTCCCTTTACTCTTGAATGCTCACTTCATTCTATCGGCCTCTCGGCTAGCCTAGAATGAAAGAAAAGTTGGAGAGTATATATCGATAATATACCTCCAGCCCATGAAAAATCAAGAGTAATTCAAGACCTAAAACCTAAAAAGAAAGGGTAAATTAAAACATCATAACTTAATCGCTCGAACCTCGGATCATCAAGATCGAGTACAAGGAGGATTAGTTAATCATAATGGAGTGGAGGATGGGGGATGAGTAGTAAAGCATTAAGAACACAATGTAATAAAGAGCACTTATATTAATAAAGAGAGAGAGCTACACTTGAAAAAGGAAATTATAATTGCATGAAATTGAAAACCTATTCTAGCCCTACATTAAGCAACTAGTGCAAGAGCAAAAATTACAACAAAAACTATTACAACAAAAGCACTAAGTTAGGGTTAATAAAATTACAAAATAAGAAAGAGAGAGAGAGAAGAACACTAAAAAAGACAAGAAATAAAGGGGCAGCACCTCCCCCTCTCAACCAAAGTTTGCTGAAATGGAAGGGGGGGTATGAATTTATAGGAAAAGTTCACGGGTTGGTCACGCACTTCGACATGCCCTAGGGGGCTTGTTAGGGGGAGTGATAGGTACGGGGTTGACCTCGGGCTCTGGATTCTGGAGGGAAGGATGATTGCTTCTGTACATCGGTGGACAAGCCCTAGGTCACGCCCGTGTAGGGGGGCATGATATGCATGTTGCATCGATATCATTGGGTGGAAATCCGTCAGTCATCAGAAAAGGAGGGGTCACGCCCTATGTCTTGCCCGTGATGGGGGGGGGGGGCATGACAGTACTGTTGGTGTGCTGAATTTAATTAGCATTTAATGCAGCGGCAGGCTTCGGGCAGAGGGCGACATGCCCCGTGTCACGCCCGGGGACACGCCGGGGGAGGGCGTGTCAGGGGGGGTGTGACATCCGTTTTTCCTTGTATTTTCCTCTGACTTCTGAATTCTTCTAGAACAGGTTACATGCCCTAGGTCACGCCCGGGGAGGCCGTGATAGGTGGGCGTGTGAGGTCAATTTTGACTAATTTTCAGAAAAGATGAACAAAGAGAGGAAAAAGTTAGGGGCAATAAAATTAACATAAGAAAGATAAAAATAAAGCTTAAAATACAAGATTCGTACATTATAAACTAAAAAAATACGATAATAGTTAAGACTACAAAACATATTATCAAATTCCCCCAAGCTTAAGTTTTGCTTGTCCCATAGCAAAATATAAAAACTAGGTAAACATAAAATAGGACTAATCAGAAAGTTCTAATTATGCTAACACAAGTACCATGCAAAATTCTAAATAGGGAAAAGGCGAAACGTAAATCTAAAACAATTATTTAGGTACGGTTTAACTTTTATAAATTTTACTAACAAAAATAAATCATCCAAAATTTTAAAAAATCCTTTAAATAGATTTAAGCAAAGCACAGAAAATGAAAAAATGCATTGAGTTGTTACTAGATCCAAGCAACGCATTATAATTATATCAATTAAATAACAAAAATCTAAGTTTTAATCCAAAACTAAAACTGATTTACTTTTCTTCTTTTTTTAGTTATTAAATAAAATTCAAAAGGCGTGAATCAAAAGGACTTGAATATGATAGAAACATTTGGTTTAGGAATATGATTAGGAGTGAAATTCAAAGATAAACGTGAAGGCTTAAAATCACACTAAACCAAAACAAAGCGTTTCAAAAAATTTCATTTAAATTAAAAATATTTTTTTTCTTTTTTTTTTTTTCCATTTTTTTCTTTTTCAAAACAAAGGACATAAATACTTTTATTTTCATTTTGAATTGGCCAAACAAAAGCAAACATCTCTTCTAAGCACTACTTTTTTCAAAAACTTTTCCCAAAAATATCACAAAATATCCTATCATAATCATGAAAATATTTTATGAAACTCAAAAAGGCTAGTGTGATTAGTAGGTTGGAAATTTTGGCCTTAGTGAAAATGATATGAAAAGAGGAGCTATCAAATGAATTTGGGAAAAGGCTCAAAAGTGGCTAACTAGTGGTGAAAGTTTTTAGGTTGGCAGGAAAGCTCAAACAGAAACAAAAACAGCCTAATTCATTTTCACGCTTTTAAATTTATTTAAAACAAAGATTTGAAAATTTTCAAAAAGCAAGTCCTAGATAATAAAAGAAGATTGCTGAAATTATCGTGAAAATAGAAATAATCAGTGACTTGGATCGTTCACATCTACTACGCTATTCAAAAGTTGACCTTACAAAAATTATCCAAAAACGAAAAGGAAAATAGTGGATGATTAATTTTTGAGAAAGTAAAGAAAATAAAGAAGGGAAAACCATAATAGAAATGCGTGTTTTAGAAAAATATTTCACCTTAACATGCTACCGTGAATTAGAAACACAGCATACCAACATTTTACTTATGAAACATAATTAAAAAGGACGATTAGAAATATTATAATTAACTAAGTTGTTTATAGGAAATTTTGAGTAAAACATTACAAAAACTAGGGGTACTATTGAGATACCAAAATATCTAAACTATTAAAGTAAGAACAAAAAAAGCAAATATTTTTTTTAATTTTTGAAATACTCTCTTTTTTTTTGGATTTTGGAAATATATATATATATATTTGGAATTTTAAGATATTCATTTTTTGGATTTTTTGAAAAAAATATACACAAAAAGAAAAAATATTTACACTAAGCAAAAAGAAGGAGGAAGTCCTCCCCCAAGCTTAAAATGGACATTGTCCTCAATGGCAAAAGAAGGGTATTGGAGAAGAAGAGAAAATTAAAGTACAGAATTGAAAGACAGAATTGAAAAACAGGTACTTCCCCGGATTTATTTGCCGCGAAAGCTGAGTGATGCCGCTCCCCAAGCTTCTTCTTTGGACTTCGTGATGGATTCAACAACATTGTAGTAGGCGATCGCAGAAGCTTCGGCTTGTCAGAGCCGTCCGGGGCAAATATTGTAAAATAAAGAAAACAAAAAAAGATAACTTAGGTTGCCTCCCAAGAGCACCCTTTGTTTTAAAGCGTCGTTGAGCTCGACGCATCAAAAATAATATTGTCCAAAAATATTATTGTCAAGAAAAAAATAGTTTTTAATAACAAATAAAAGTTCAAAGCTAGAGTTCGTGCAACAGATACTTAATAATGTTTGGACTGACATCATCATCACTAGAGAAATAAAGTTTAAGATGCTGACCATTCACTTTAAAATTACCCTTATCAGGGTGAGAAATTAAAACAGTACCATAAGTAAAAAGTTGCAGAACAGAAAAGGGCCCAGACCAACGAGATTTTAATTTTCCAGGAAATAAATGCAATCGAGAATAATATAGAAGAACTTGGTCGCCCAGCTTAAAGGTTTTTGGATGCCTTAAGTGCTTATCGTGCAAACGCTTCGTCCGCTCTTTATAAAGTTTGTTATTTTTGTAAGCATAAGAGCGCCACTCGTCGAGTTCATTGAGTTGAAATTTTCTAAGGTTGACAACTGAATGGGGATCAAAGTTTAAAAATCTTAAGGCCCAAAAAGCACAGTGTTCTAATTCTACGGGTAAATGACACAATTTTCGATAGACCAGTCGATACGGCATACATCCGAGGGTGGTTTTGTACGCAGTTCGGTAGGCCCATAGAGCATCATCTAATTTGGCTGACCAGTCTTTCCTAGAAGTTGAAACCGTCTTTTCTAATATTCTTTTTATTTCTCTATTCACTACTTTGACTTGTCCGTTAGTTTGGGGGTGGTAGGCAGTTGAAAGCTTATGTGTAACGCCGTACTTAGTAAGGATTTTTTAAAATGGTGCGTTATAGAAATGGGAACCCCTGTCACTAATGATGGCTCGCGGCGTTCCGAATCGAGAAAATAATTTTGTTCAAAAAGGTAACTACAACTCGAGAGTCGTTCGTAGGAAGAGCTTGGGCTTTGGCCCAATGTGAAACATAATCAATGAAAACTAAAATATACTTATTTTCGAAGCTAGAAGGATGAGGGCCAACAAAATCGATTCCCCAGAGGTCGAAAATTTCGCACTCAAGGAAATAATTTTGCGGCATTTCATTTTTATTTGAAATGTTGCCCGACTGTTGGCAACTATCACACCTACTCACAAAGGCTTGCGCGTATTTAAAAAGGCTAGGCCAGTAAAAACCCGCACAGAGCACCTTGTGAGCGGTGCGAGAAGCTTGATAGTGCCCACCTGTCGGACCTTCATGTAAGTGTTTTAAAATATCAACTCCTTCTTCATAAGAAACACATCTCCTTATCACTTGGTCCGCAAAGATTCTGAAAAGATGCTGGTCTTCCCAAAAATAGTTCTTCAGCTCAGAAAAGAATTTTTTCATTTGCTGACAGGAGAACTCTTTTGGGAGCACCCGAGCCACTAAATAGTTGGCGATGTGTGCGTACCAAAGAGAAGAAGATGTGTTAATTAAAAGCAGCTTCTCATCAGGAAAATAATCATTGAAAGATTTTTCATTTAATTTTTCTATAAAGGGATTGTCTAATCTAGAGAGATGGTCGGCAGCCAAGTTCTCAGCTCCTCGCTTATCACGGATCTTTAAGTCAAACTCCTGGAGGAGTAAGACCCAGCGAATCAAGCGCAGTTTGGCATCCATTTTGGCAAGAAGATATTTGAGGGCCGAGTGGTCCGTAAAAACAATAATTTTCGAAAGTGTAATATAAGGACGGAATTTATCGAAAGCGAATACTACAGCTAGGAGCTCCTTCTCGGTCGTGGTGTAATTTTCCTGTGCAGATATGAGCGTTTTACTAGCGTAATAGATGTGGTGGAATTTTTTAGATATGCGTTGATCTAATATGGCTCCCACCACGAAACTACTCGCATCGCACATTATCTCAAATGGAAGGTCCCACACAGGAGCTATCATAATCGGTGCGTTAATTAAATTTTCTTTTATTAATTCGAATGCAGAAAGACAAGAGTCATCAAAAATGAATGGGTCATCTTTTTCTAGAAGATGGGTGAGGGGCTTGGTGATCTTGGAGAAGTCCTTTATGAAGCGGCGGTAGAAACCAGCATGACCTAAGAAACTTCTTATAGCTTTTATATTCATAGGCGGCGATAGCTTCTCGATAACTTCTATCTTCGCAATATCTACCTCAATACCTCTCGAAGAAATTTTATGACCCAAAACTAACCCTTCCCTCACCATAAAATGACATTTTTCCCAATATAGGGCAAGGTTAGTTTCTTCGCATCATTCTAAGACTTTTTCGAGGTTTTCTAAACATCTATCAAAGGAATCTCCAAACACGGAGAAATTGTCCATAAATACCTCCATAATGCTTTCTACATACTTGTCAAAGATAGCGAGCATACATCACTAGAATGTTGCTGGCGCATTGCACAATCCAAATGGCATTCTTCGGTAGGCGAAGGTGCTGAAGGGACAAGTAAATGTAGTTTTCTCTTGGTTCTCGGGAGAGATGGAGATTTGAAAATACCCCGAGAGGCCATCGATAAAACAATAAAAGCTATTGCTGGATAATCGTTCTAAAATCTGGTCGATAAACGACAAAGTAAAGTGGTCCTTGTGGGTGGCGTCATTCAGCTTCCTATAATCTATACACATACGTCAACCCGTCACCGTCTGTGTCGGGATTAATTTGTTATTTTCATTACTAACTACCCTTATCCCTCCCTTCTTTGGTACTACCTGAACAAGGCTAACATACTTACTATCTGATATAGGGTAGATAATTCCTGCGTCTAATAATTTCATAACATCACCCTTAACTACTTCTTTCATGTTCGGGTTTATACGGCGCTGAGGTTGAATGGAGTTACGCGAATGATCTTCCATTAAAATTTTATGAGTGAAGAAAGATGGGCTTATGCCCTCGATATCAGATATCTGCCAAGCAATGGCTCGGCAATGTTTACGTAAAACTAAAAGGATTTTTTCATTTTGGACATCCGTGAGGTAGGCCGAAACTATAACTTGCATCTTGGAGTTCTTTTCTAAGAAGATGTACTTGAGATGTTCAGGAAGCTCTTTAAGTTCTAGGGTAGGGGGTTCTTCATAAGAGGTTTGCGAAATTCTTTCTTTTTCAAATACTATATCTTCGTAGATTTTTTTAGACGGAAAATTAAAAGGGGTGGAGCTGGTGGCCAAGGCGGCTTCTTGCAGCGAATCAGTTGGAAGAGTAGAAGAGAAGCAAAAATCAGAAAATTCTTTTTCTAAATCAGATAAAAGATAAGAGGATTCTACACTTTCTTTACTTAGGTGTAGCAATTCAGTTGGAAGAGAAGAGGAGGAACAAAAAGCAGAAAATTCTTTTTCAAAATTAGAGAGGCAATAAGAGGAATCATCACTCACGACATCTACGAAAAAGCTGGAGTCGCCATTTGCTAAGGTGTTTTTCATCGAAGGTGTGATAGCGAAAGTGACTTCGTCGTCGCCTACTCGAAGGAAGAGCTTACCATTGCTTATGTCAATGATAGCTCGGGAGGTGGCAAGGAAGGGTCGGCTGTAACGCCCCTGATTTTTCTGCGATTATTTAATTCTTGCTTGGTGTTACGTCGACGCATTTTCTTGGCTTGTGCCATCTGTGGAGTGTGATCTTAACTCCTTAGAACTGAGTGGCCCATTTTGTAGCCTATTGATAAGATCTCCCTAGCAAGCCGAGTCGTTATGGGTGACCCGGTGTGGCCTCTCAAGGGATGCTTGTGTTTTGGGTTCGGGTGGGTATAACTCGAGTTCTGTTTGTCGAAAGTTAATTTTGACTTCGCCGTTGTGTTTGTAGCGTGGATATTTAGATACGGTGCAAATTTCGTCGAATTCAGAGGATGTTCGGTTTTCGCATCGTTTTGTATTTTATGAAAAATAAAACTATTTAATAAATATTATATTAATAATTATTTTGAAAGGGTGCGGATGCTTGGCGGTTTTGCCTTTTCATTTTTAGCCTTAATTAATTGATTAGTTAATTAAGATTAAGAAGATGCTATATATAGGATAGTTTAGACTTAAGAGGTAACCGCTCCTATTCATCATCTCGAAAGACTGAACCAGTCTGCAGCTGTTCGCGAAGAGAAGCGGAGAAACCGCCGAACCTACTCCCCTTCGGACGCTGATTCCGGGAGCGTTTGTGGACGGAATTCGATTCCGAAAGCAGATTTGGATTGCTCTCGCCTAGACCTTCATTCCTACGGTAAGAAATTCAGTTTTCATGGTGTTTCTAGGGGTCTCGATTTTTTAGGGTTGTCCGTTTCCGCCATTAAAGCTCAAGATTTCTGCTTTAGGTGTTGCTGCTGTTGGTACCGAGTGAGGATAAGGGAGGCCGACCAAGCTCCGCTGGAAATCGAGGCAAGTGGTACTCTTGTCCTTTCCATTTAGTTTTCCTGTTTTCTTATATGCCCAGTTAGCCTATTTGATACAACCGAGCATTGCTTTAGCCATAGTCAGTTTCCTTTCCTGTACAATAGATGCTTTCTCTTCCTGTGCAAAAACCGGTGATGATGCCTAAGCTTGCTGTTAGAAATTCCCTGCACAGAACCTTGCCCAAAACAGCCGTGTGTGTTCTCTGTTCTTTTTCCCTCGCTGTAGCTTGTTTGTTCTCGGGCAGGGGAAGGAAGTAAGGGTTAGGTTAGCATTTTTCTATTCCATAGCTGTAGCCGGGTAGGAGTTAGAAGCATTAACTCGAAAATTATGCTAGTCCTCATTATAACCCTAGAAACATGTTTGGCTATTAGATTAATATTACTACTGGAATAGACTTGCTGGAGTTAGCGATGGAGGATTCAAGACTTGGCGTTGAGCGTGGTGCACACACTCAACACCGGGTTTGCTTGGACTTGCCGTTGAGTGTGGTGCACACACTCAACGCTAGGTCTGCTGGGACTTGGCATTGAGTGTGGTGCACACACTAAACGTCATTGCCCCTTGATCTGTTCTTTTGCGGCTAAGTAGTGTGTCCTTGAGTGAGAAATTTCTTTTAAGTCAAAATCGACGGGAATCACTAAGTGATTCTCGCCGACTTCGATGAGAATCGTTAGTGATTCCCGCCGATGTGGCGAGAACCGATCTGCATTCCCGCCAATTCAGCGAGAATCAATCTGCTTTCCCGCCGACCTTTTCTGGATGGCGTTGAGAGAGTGGGCCTCACTCAACGCCATGGCGGTTTAGGCACTGAGTGAGGCGGGCTCACTCAACACCGCAGCCTTTCCCTACGGGTAAGTACTTTGGCGTTGAGTGAGTTGACCTCACTCCACCCCAAAGCTATTCTATCATTGAGAATGGTAGACGCACTCAATGCCACAGTTTGTTTTCGCGGCTAAGTACTTTGGCGTTGAGTGAGTCGACCTCACTAAACGCCAAAGCTATTTTGGCATCGAGAGAGGTGGACTCACTCAACGCTACAGTTGGGTTTTTAGTTAAGTGCTAAGGTGTTGAGGGAGTGGACCTCACTCAACGCCATAGCTGTTTTGGCATTGAGTGAGGTTAGCTCACTCAACGCCACAACCTGTGTTGCTGAAGGCATTGAGGGAGTGGACCTCACTTAACACCATTGCTGTTTTGGCATTGAGTGAGGCTAGCTCACTCAACGCCACCATCTATTTAGGCGTTGAGTGAGTGGGGCTCACTCAACGCCATGCCGTGTTGAGTCATCTCAACATTTTTCCCTTACCTTGATTTTCTCCCTCGAGTGAATTCCTTGATTTTTAGGTTCCTTGTCAGCTATTTTCTTTTTTCCAAAAAGGCCGAATCGTGGGTAGTGGTTAGTAGTGGTGGTTTGAAGCTTTTATTGGGGAAGGTGTTGTGTAATTTATCCAAGGCCACCAATTTTTTATTTTATCTTGCTCCAGGTACGGGCTGGGCAAGGGGGTGGGAGGTCCCAAGTGCTTTCAGATATAGACCCCTGAGCTTTGTTTCTTGGAAATGGTGGTTGGGGGACTGAGTTTGCCTCCAACCCGGATCCGTGTTGTTTTTGATACTACCATATCTCACAGCTTAGCGTGTTAGACATTTCTTCCTTTGTAAATTTGCAACGTTTGGGCTCATGGTAGCCTGGTAAACTCTACAGGATTTATTTTTGGGCAGGGTTATTGCTGTTTCCTCATACTTAGTGCTTTTCTTTTGTCTTGCCTTGGACAGTGGTGCTTGTTTCGATTTTCTTACTCTTCTTGCTTACCTTATAACCTAACAATTTCCGTATAGCTTTTACTTGTTTAGCTTGCTGAGGTATTCTTTTCTTCTTTGAATTCCTTAGGTTCTGGTTAGTAGCCGATCATGCGGCTAGTTGTGCTGTGCTGTTGCTGGTGGTCTCTCGTACTGTGGAGATTAGTACCTTGGTCTTGTGAGGTAGTTTTACTATTTTTCTTACAGACATACATATTTGCCAGTGGGTTCGTGTCAGTTTGTTGGCGCCCACTGGTAGTTTTACCTTGATACTAAATGTGTTACTTTTTGCTGCTACCTTTCTGGAGTTTGTCGACTTGCTCTTGGGATGATTTATGCTAGTTTGCTAGTTACTTTTAAACCTAAAAAACACTATTATAAGTATACCTCATGATCAGCATGTTTTATAAAACTCATCACTATTTTCCAAATAACATAAAAAGATCATTTTCCTATATATATAGTATAAATTAAAAGTAGGGTCCTGCATAGTATAAGTTGTCCTCTGGGGACACTTATGCACTCTTTTAGGATGTCGAACCTGAATAAAGTATTTTCCATAGCGTATAAGTATAGTTTTTAAATTGTGGACTAGATGATCAACCGAGCCGAGGGATACGGCATTAAAAAATATAACTGATTTTCTAACCATATAACTTATGAATTTTCTTAAAGTATAGTTGATAGTGGTTTGCCTGAGCGTCGACAGTTATCCCCTGCCCGACATGGCATCATGACGCGTGTTTTATCCTACTCTAATAATCCATTTTCTTCGGAGAAAATGCGGGTTGTGACAGTTGGTATCAGAGGGAGGTTGCTTGATAAGTTAGTCGGGCAACCTTCCCTTTTGATTACATTAGTGGTTCAGCATCATGTAATTAACACACCGATATGTTATCTGCACGTCTTGGAAACAACACAAACACTACACTCATAGCATAACATGAAGTATACGGGGCATATTATATAGTATGGGATGCATAATATGTGTTCGTATATGGATCCACCATAGGGGAAACATGTGAGGGTTATGTAGTATGGGATGCATAACCTCACCACATTGCTGCGACTAGCTCGTTTTCTTTTTTGTTGCATGAGGATGTTATGTAGTATGGGATGCATAACATTATCATGTGTACGCCGCTCATAATATTCATTAGGGCCTTTTTTAGAATGCATAGCTGTTGGGTATTGTATCCACAATTACCTGGATTTGAGGAAGCCTCCTATCTAGCTAATATGAATCCACAATGTATTTGATGATATATTTCAAGTTGTGCTTGCAGTTATTCCACGCTAAGTACACACCAATGTCAGGGTGCAGTGGGTCAATATACACGGGTCTGCGCAACGTAATCCCTCGTTGAGCAGATCAGTGTGTTGCCTACATGTACTCTCTCTATTGGAGTGTACTTACTTTCAAGTATAGGGCTGAGAAAGATCAAGAGAAGACAAGGAGCAAGGATGGGTCAAAGCAACTCACGGGAAGAAAGACGAAAATCGTCTAAGTAGAAATCGTCGAGAATCACTAAGTGATTCTCACTGATTCGACGAGAATCGTGATTCTCGCCGAATCGTCGAGAATCACTCGCTGATTCTTGTCGATTGCTACCGGCTGTCTCAACGCCATCTTGATTTCTGCTTAAGGCAGAATCGTCGAGAATCACTAGTTGATTCTCGCCGAATCGTTGAGGATGACCTTGCATTCTCGCTGATTCGTCAAGAATGAATTATGATTCTCGCCGATTCTCTCCGGATGGCATGATCTTCAGCCAGATTTCTGCCAAGTAGAATTCGGCGAGAATCATAAGTGATTCTCGCCGATTTGTCGAGAATCACCAATGATTCTCGCCTAATTTGCCTTAGGCGAATTTCTTCTGCTCGCTGGACCGGACAAAATATTCAGGCGCTGTTTTAAACCGGATTTAGGGCTTCTTCTAGTGGGCCCCACAACGTTCAAAATCGGAGTGTATTTATACAGTAGAATACTCCTTTATGACTGTTGTGGGCCCCACCAGAAGAAGCCCTAAATCTGGTTTAAAACAGCGCCTGAATATATGGTCCGGTCCAGCGAGCAGAAGAAATTCGCCAAAGGCAAATTCGGCGAGAATCATTGGTGATTCTCGACGAATCGGCGAGAATCACTTATGATTCTCGCCGAATTCTACTTGGCAGAAATCTGGCTGAAAATCTTGCCATCCGGAGAGAATCGGCGAGAATCATAATTCATTCTCGACGAATCGGCGAGAATGCAAGGTCATTCTCAATGATTCGGCGAGAATCAACTAGTGATTCTCGACGATTCTGTCTTAAGTAGAAATCAAGACGGCGTTGAGACCGCTGGCAGCAATCGACAAGAATCAGCGAGTGATTCTCGACGATTCGGCGAGAATCACTAGTGATTCTCGTCAAATCGGCGAGAATCACTTAGTGATTCTCGACGATTTCTACTTAGACGATTTTCGTATTTCTTCCCGTGAGTTGCTTTGACCCATCCTTGCTCCTTGTCTGCTCTTGATCTTTCTCAGCCCTGTACTTGAAAGTAAGTACACTCCAATAGAGAGAGTACACGTAGGCCAACACACTGATCTGCTCAACGAGGGATTACGTTTCGCAGACCCGTGTATATTGACCCACTGCACCCTGACATTGGTGTGTACTTAGCGTGGAATAACTGCAAGCACAACTTGAAATATATCATCAAATATATTATGGATTCATCTTAGCTAGATAGGAGGCTTCCTCAAATCCAGGTAATTGTGGATACAATACCCAACAGTTATGCATTCTAAAAAAGTCCCTAATGAATGTTATGAGCGGCGTACACATGATAATGTTATGCATCCCATACTACATAACATCCTCATGCAACGAAAAAGAAAATGAGCTAGTCGCAGCCATGTGGTGTGGTTTTCTTCTGGGTTGGTGAGTGTTGAGGCTGATCGAGTCAAGCGATTCCTTGGTGGCTTGAGAAGCGAGGTTCAGAAGTTGACCAGTGCTTATGGATCAGAGACTTATGCAAGGGTAGTTAAGGTTGCTCTGAAGGTAGAGGCCATCGAGACCGCAAAGAGCAGAGGCCAGTAAATGAGGAAGGACAAGCGGAAGTCTGTTGAAGAGAAGAAACCCCAGGTACCCGGTGCTGTTTCGGGAAAGAAGAGCAAGGTGATGTGTAGCTTCTATGGTCGATCAGGCCACCCTGTTGAGAGGTGTTTCAAAAAGGCAGCAGCTCAGAAGGAGCAAGTTCATGCTATTCAGGGTGCTCCTGGGAGGGTTGTTTCCTGTTCTGTTTGCAAGCGACCCGGACATGATGCTTCCCAGTGCTGGTCCAAGGATAAAGTCTGCTATCAGTGCGGGCAGAAGGGTCACATCAAGTCTAGGTGTCCTCAGGTCCAGCCTGCTCTTCATGCAGTTCAACTTCAGGCACTACCTCCGCCTCAACGTGTGGACAAGGGTAAAGGAAAGCTAAATGTGATCTCTTCCGAGGAGGCTCAAACTTCGACTCAGGTCATCTCAGGTTAGTTGTTTCTTTTTCCAGCTTGAAAGTATTTATTTGTAAGAATGGTTACAGTTGGGTTTTGGTAGATCCTTAGTTGTATATATTCCTATAGGGAAATTTAAGGTGAAGAACCACTGGGCGCGTGTTCTGTTCGACTCCGACGCTACCCACTCATTTGTGGCTAGAGTCTTTGTGGAGCGACATCGGTTAACTCTAGATCGAGTTCGTGATACCTTCCGCGCCAAGTTCCCTTCTGGTGAATCTGTGTTATCAGATTTGGGCATTCTAGATTGCCCTGTTTTGTTAGGGGATTTTCTTGCGAGGGCAGACTTGAAGATGATTGATCTGGAGGACTTCCATGTTATTCTGGGCATGGACTAGCTGTTTAAGTATGATCCGGTCATTCAGTGCAAAGGGAAGCGCTTGGACTTCATCAAGGACAATGGTCAGCCAGGAAGCGTGTATGCTGATCCGTGCCAAGATTCTCCTGTATTTTCTGCGGTATGTGCTCAGAAGTTGTTTATTTCTGATTGTTTTGCTTGTTTAGTCTCGGTGGTGGGGACTGCTGTTAGTGTACCGCGCTTAGAAGAGATTCCTGTTGTTCGTGGTTTCGCTGATGTTTTTCCTGATGACCTTCCTGGTCTTCCTCCCGATCGGGATGTCAAATTTGTGATTGATTTGGAACTGGGTGCACGTCCTATTACTAAGGCGCCGTACCGGATGGCCCCTCGTGAGCTAGAGGACTTGCGAGTCCAGTTAGATGAGTTATTGGCAAAAGGGTTTATCAGGCAGAGTTTGTCGCCTTGGGGTGCTCCTGTTTTGCTTGTAAAGAAGAAGGATGGGTCGATGTGGCTTTGCATCGACTACAGGGAGTTGAACAAAGTTACTATTAAGAACAGGTACCCTCTGCAGAGGATCGATGACTTATTTGATCAATTGCGTGGTAGCACAGTGTTCTCCAAGATCGATCTTCGTTCTGGCTATCATCAGCTCAGGATCCGTGAGGCAGATATTCCACGGACTGCGTTTAGATCAAGGCATGGACATTTTGAGTTCTTGGTGATGTCATTTGGATTGACCAAATCACCATCAGCTTTCATGGATATGATGAACCAGGTGTTCAAGGATTTCCTAGACAAGTTCATTGTTGTTTTCATCGATGACGTGTTGGTCTATTCCTGCAGCGCTGAGGAGCATGAACAACATCTGCGCTTGGTTCTATCGGAGTTGAGGAATCACAAGTTATTCGTCAAGTTGAGCAAGTGCGAATTTTGGTTGCCTCAAGTCTCGTTCCTGGGCCACGTTGTGAACAAGGATGGGATCTCGGTTGACCTAGAAAAGATCGCAGCAGTGATGGATTGGAGCAGGCTTGGCATGCCCAAGGAGATCAGAAGCTTCCTAGGGTTGGCCGGCTACTACAGGAGGTTCGTGGAGGGTTTCTCTACCTTGGCTGAACCTTTGACCAGGTTGACTCAGAAGAATGTGACCTTTGTTTGGAGCGAGAAGTGCGAAGAAGCCTTCCTGGAGCTAAAGAACAGATTGTGCTCTGCTCCCGTCCTGACCCTACCTACTGAGGGTGTGGAGTATGATGTGTACGTGGATGCTTCACATGTTTGTCTAGGTTGCGTGTTGATGCAAGTTGGAAAAGTGATTGTGTATGGGTCAAGGCAATTAAAGACTCACGAGAGAAATTACCCTACACATGACCTTGAGTTTGCAGCGGTGATTTATGCGTTGAAGCTGTGGAGGAATCTACTTTATGAGGCTCAGTACAAGATCTTCACTGATCACAAGAGCCTGAAGTACGTGTTCACGCAAAAGGAGTTGAATCTGCGCCAGCGGCGGTGGCTAGAGTATGTGGCCGATTATGACGTAGAGATCCAGTACCATCCAGGAAAGGCCAATGTAGTGGCCGACGCCCTGAGCCGAAAGACAGGGAAGATCTTTAATCTCTCCGCCGATCATTTAGTGGAAGAGTTCCTCCTTATGGATATCTCAGTGGGATGCTGTGGCTTGCAGAGTAGTTTGGCAGTGGCAGAGCCGTCTTGGATTTCCGTTACTAGGTTGCACCAGAAGGATGATCCGGACCTTCTGCACTTATACCTCAGGATTGAGAGAGGAGAGTTGCCAGATTATTCCATCGATGATGCAGGTACTTTGAAGTACCACGGCAGATTTTGCATCCCTGCTGTTGGAGACATCAGGGGTATGGTATGCAGAGAGGCTCATGGATCCAGTATTGCCTACCATCCGGGATCTACAAAGATGTATCGTGATTTGAAGCAGATTTCCTGGTGGTATGGGATGAAGAGTGATATAGCCCGATTTGTTGATGAGTGCCACACTTGCAAGCGTGTGAAGGCCGATCACAGAAAGCCTGGTGGCAAGTTGACTCCGCTAGAGATCCCGACTTGGAAGTGGGAAAGTATTTCTATGGACTTCATCACGGGCTTACCGAAATCTCCAAGGGGATTTGATTCTGTTTGGGTCATAGTGGATAGACTGACGAAGTGTGCTCACTTCGTGCCGTATAAGATTGACTATCCGATGAAGAAGATAACATAGTTGTACTTGAATGAGGTCATCAGATTGCACGGTGTGCCTGTTAGCATCATTTCTGATCGAGACTCCCGGTTTACTTCTCGTTTTTGGCAGAGTCTGCAGGAGGGTTTGGGTATAGATCTGAGGTATTCTACTGCTTACCACCGACAGACCAATGGGCAGACGGAGCGGGTGAACCAGATAGTTGAGGATATGATCAGATGCTATATTATAGACCACGGTGGAGCGTGGGATGAGCGATTGTGACTTATGGAGTTTGCATACAATAACAGTTATAAAGAAAGTTTGCAAATGGCTCCGTTTGAAGCTTTGTATGGGAGGCACTGCAGAACCCCCCTGTTTTGGGCTGAGGCAGGTGAGAGACCCTTGTTGGGTCCGGATGCGCTCGAGGAGATGGAAGTCGCGGTGAAGCTTATTCAAGAAAAGCTTCGTATAGCTCAGGAGAGATATGAAAAGAACGCCAATCAGCATAGGTCGGACTTGGAGTTTTTTGTAGGGGACCTTGTGTTTCTTAAGGTTTCCCCGATGGTTGGTGTTAAGAGGTTCGGTAAGAACCGAAAATTGAACCCGAGGTATGTGGGCCCGTTTAAGATTGTTGAACGGATTGGCGTATCAGCATATAGGTTGGATTTGCCAGCAAACTTCCCAGGTGTTCATAATGTATTTCATGTAAGCCAATTGCGGAAGTGTGTGCGCAGTAGTGGGCAAGTATTGGATGTTGTGCCCCAGTTGTAGCCTAATCTCTCTTTTGTTGAAGTGCCGGTCCGTATTTTGGATACTCAAGATCGGGTGCTGCGAAGGAAGTCCATCCCGATGGTCAAAGTTCTATGGAAGAATCAGGGTTTGGAAAGCGCGACTTGGGAGTTAGAGTCAGCTATGAGGGAGGCTCACCCTCAACTGTTTCCCTGATTAGTTTTGTTTGTTTTCTTCTTGTAATGTTTAGCTTGTTACTTTTCCTTCTATAGTTGAGGCGTTGTGCGTAAAGTTTCGGGACGAAACTTTCTTTTAGGGGAAGTGACTGTAACGCCCCCGATTTTTCTGCGATTATTTAATTCTTGCTTGGCGTTACGCCGATGCGTTTTCTTGGCTTGGCCATCTGTGGAGTGTGGTCTTAACTCCTTAGAACTGAGTGCCCTATTTTGTAGCCTATTGATAAGATCTCCCTAGCAAGCCGAGTCGTTTTGGGTGACTCGGTGTGTCCTCTCAAGGCATGCTTTGTTTTGGCTTCGGGTGGGTATAAATCGAGTTCTGTTCGTCGAAAGTTAATTTCGACTTCGCCGTTGTGTTCGTAGCGTGGATATTTAGCTACGGTGCGAATTTCATCGAATTCTGAGGATGTTCGGTTTTCGCGTCGTTTTGTATTTTATGAAAAATAAAACTATTTAATAAATATTATATTAATAATTATTTTGAAAGGGTGCGGATGCTTAGCGGTTTTGCCTTGTCATTTTTAGCCTTAATTAATTGATTAGTTAATTAAGATTAAGAAGATGTTATATATAGGATAGTTTAGACATAAGAGGTAACCGCTCCTGTTCATCTTCCCGAAAGACCGAACCAGTCTGCGGCTGTTCGCGAAAAGATACGGAGAAACCGCCGAACCTGCTCCCCTTCGGACGCCGATTCCGGGAGCGTTTGTGGACGGAATTCGATTCCGAAAGCGGATTTGGATTGCTCTCGCCTAGACCTTAATTCCTACGGTAAGAAATTCAGTTTTTGTTGGAACACCCTATTACTAATTTGGGTAAGGATCACTATGCTTGTCTTAGGATCCTAGTTGACCTAGTTGTATAGTTGAGAAGGTCAACATTAGAATGAGTCTAGGGTCTAGAACTTAGTTTTGAAGCTGCCCCCAAGACCACTCCAAGATCAAGGATGAAGAGCTAAGTCTAAAGCAATCTTCGTCGAGCTCTGGTCGACGAATCGTCGAACTCAGTTCGACGCTCTCTGAGCTCAACTTCAACAAATCGTCGAACTCCGGTCGACGATCTTCGAGCTCAGATCGACTATCTGCTTTTAGCTAGCTTCTGCTTAATCGTCTAACTCCCCTCGACTATCGTCTAGCTCAGTTCGACGATGCCTCCTTCAGCTGTTTCTCAGGTCGCTGAGCTCAGTTCGACGATCTTTGAGCTCAGTTCGACGATTTCTGTCTGCTTATCTCAGTTCATCTCTGAGCTCAGTTCGACGATCGTAGAGCTCAGATCGACGATTCTTTGGAGAGATCAACGTCTTCAAGATTTCAAATGCTGCTGATCTTTTGGAATGTTTTTGAATATTATCAGCATTTATGACAGAAGATCTCCCAGCCGTTTGGAGCAAGTTTCAAGGTATCATTCAGAGAATGTTTGCTGGACTTTCCTCTAAAACACAAGACCATTTATGGAAAGCATTTATGACTGACCAACGGCCATCTTTGGACAAGGAGAATATTCAGAAAATTAATTCTATTCCTATGGTCTTTTAGATATACAGGAATACAACAACAAAAAATAATACAGAGCTCATAGACAGAAAGAGTAGAAGAGAAAACACACAGAAGAATACTGTTAGCTGAAGAACAAGAAAACTACAACATCTAGATCTTCTAGCTGACTAAGTGTTCTTGCATCTTCATCTTAGATTTTCAGACACATCATCTTTCAGCTGTTCTGCTGAAACCATTCTTTTCTGGAGATCAAGTTCTGAAGACCTATCACCCTTCTACAAAGCTTCTCTGCCTGAACCTCTCTACATCTCAGGGGGAGCTTTGTCATCTTCAATCCACTTGTGCTTCTCTCATTTGACTGAGAACAGAGAAGACAACTTCAACTTTCACTTTTTCTTTTCCTGCTGTAAAAGGGTTCTTGAACTCCCTTCAAAAGTTCTGTCTGGTTCTGAGAGCCTTGTCAAAACTCAGTGGTGGCAAGACACCTTATCAAAAAATCTAGCTTTGGTTTTTGAGCACCTTATCAAAAGCTCATTGGTGTCAGGACACCTGATCAACTCAGTCCTGAGTGGATTCCTACCAAGGGTGGTAGAAGAGTGGATGTACCCAGTTTTGGAGAACCACTATATTTCCTTGTGTCTTCTGGTTCTGCTTGTGTGATTTGTCTGCTGTGTGCTGTGTCCTTTTCCTTTCAGTTTTTAAGTTTCTGTTAGCACTTTACACTATAGCTTAAATAGAATTTTAATTTGTGCTATTTTAATAATTCAAAAATATTTTAAGTAAACTCTATTCACCCCCCTCTAGAGTTGAGATAGATCTTACCCTCACTTTCAATTGGTATCAGAGCAAGGTTGGTTGCCCATACTGGTTAACACCTGAACCAAAAGATCCCTGATAAGATCAATCTCTGTAGAGGATTACTTTCTATACATCTATCTACTCATTTAGAGACATGGCACAGAACAAAGATTATGCAAGCACCAGACCACCAGTGTGCAACCTCTCCAAGTTTGCACTCTGGAAGGCAAGGATTAGATTGTATATGAATTCTATTGATGAGGATATCTTTAATTCTGTCTTGACAGTGTGTCCAACTCCACCAGCAAGCTCAAGTACAAGTGCTGTTCCACCTCCTTCTGGAACAGATGCAGATATAAAGAAGTGGAAGATTGCAGATGCTAAGGCTATGAACATCTTAGCCCAAACTATGTCTGATGACATTTTTCAAAAGGTAGCTGAATGCAACTCAGCCAAAGAAACCTGGGACAAACTCTCTGAAATTGTCTCAGGATCTGCTGATGAAAGAAAGGATAGAAGGTCTCATCTGATAAGTCAATATGAGAACTTCAAGAAAGGAGAAGGTGAATCAGTGGCTGACATGTACAATAGACTAAGTCTGATTGTCAATGAGCTAAAGACTTTGGACAAGGAAATCTCTTTAACTGAACTAAATGATAAAATCCTGATGTGCTTTCCCAGCACTTGGGATTCAAGAATCTTGCCAATCAAAGATGCCAGAAGTCTGAATGAGATTACCACTGAAGCTCTCCTGGGCAAGCTCAAATCCTATGAGCTGCTCATTAAAAATAGAGAAGAAGAACAGAAGGCTGCCTCTCCAGCCACAAGGAAAGAAAAGACCATAGCCTTCAGGGCTGCAGAAGAGGAGCCTGAAGATAAAGCCACAGGAAATGATGAGCTCATAAGTCTACTGGCTAAGAGATTCTACAAAATGGCCAGAAAAGATTTCAGAAAAAGGCCATACAAGGGTCATGATAAACCAAGGTATGATAAATCAAACAACACTACAGAAATCATATGCTTTGGTTGCAGGAAACCAGGACACATTGTGCCTGACTGTCCAGAGAACAAGAATAAGGACAAGAGAGATAGAAGAGAAAGAAGAAAAGGAAAGGATCATAAGAAGAACAACTCAGACAAAGCCTCCTTTAGCAAAAACAAACATACAAGGAAGGGCTTTGTTGCTGAGACCTGGAGTGAGACTGAAGAGGAATCTGAAGCATCATCCAGTTCCAGTGATGATGAGGATGATGCAGATGAAAAGGAGTTCTGCATGATGGCTATCAATGCATCACAACAAAACTCTGATGAAGAATCAGAATCAGATTCAGACACTCACCCAGATGAAGATCAGGTAATCAATTCTTTTGATTTTCATTCTGAAGATTTCAAAAGTGAATTTAAGACACTATGCCTAGACCTATTAAAATCTGAGAAGGAGATAATATCTCTCAGGAATCAATTGTCTGAGCATAGTATCCTAAACTCAAAGAACCTCAAGCTCTCTGAGGAGTTAGAATGCTGTAGGGAGGAGATAGCTTCACTGAAAAGTGAACTATCAAAGGCCAAAAAGTTTGAAGAATCTCTAAATGGGAGGAGTATCAGACTTATGGACATCACAAGCACAGTGAACTCTAGATTCAATAGTACACTGGGTTTGGGTGCCTCCCCCAGCCAACCTATAGTGTTAACAACTCCAATCAAGTTTGTCTCTGACAAAGGAAAGGGAGTAGTAGAGGTGGCTAGGAAGAATGCAGACCTGCCAGAGAAAATTTCAGTTCAACAAAATGCGTCGAGCAGAGCTCGACGATCGTCGAACAGAGCTCGACGATCTAAGCACAGATCGTCGACCTCAGCTCGACGACACCCAAACTCTGAACTCAAGCACTATCGATCTTCGAACAGAGATCGACGATCTGACCCAAGATCGTCGACCTCAGATCGACGATCGTCGAACAGAGTTCAGAATTGTGAACACATTTTCAATGGCTCAGTCAAATTCAATCCTAGGAGCTGCACATCCCATGGACTCAACCCCTATACTGAGTGGATAGTAACTCCTAGGAGATACCATCCTGAAGGCTATAAGAGTCAACCTGGGATGTCCTTTATTTCAGAATTTAAAGGTTATCAACCTAGGCCCAAGGTTAACTGGGTCAAAAACAAATAAGCTGTTTTTGTGCAGGTGAAGACCTATCCAGCATCAAATCATCAATGGTATCTGGATAGTGGGTGCTCAAAGCACATGACAGGGGACAAGGACAATTTCACTTCCTTCAAAGCCAAGCTTGGACCCAAAGTAATTTTTGGAGACTCAAGTTTTGGAACTACAAAAGGATATGGTGCAGTCCAAATTGGCTCAGTCACCTTCAAAAGGGTGGCATATGTTGAAGGACTCAAGCACAACCTGATAAGTATCAGTCAATTGTGTGATGAAGGATATCAAGTAACCTTCAACAAAGCCATATGCAAAGTCCAGTCAGTGGATAACACAACTGTGTTGACAGGTAACAGAAGAGGTAACATTTACTTAGTGAATTTTCTTTCACCTGTAGTAGATATCTGCCTGTTTAACTCCATTTCAAAACCAAACAATTTGTGGCATAAAAGACTAGGACACATTAACCTTAGAACCATTGCTAGGCTATCCAAAGACAACCTTGTTAGAGGACTACCTTCTGGTCCCTACAAGAAGGAAGAACTTTGCAAGGCATGCCAATTAGGCAAGCAAACTAAAAGTAGTTTTAACTCAATTAATAAGAGTGATTCACCTAGGATCTTGTACCTGTTGCATATGGATCTTTTTGGACCCATATCAGTGCAAAGCCTAGGAGGGAAATCCTATATTTTAGTGATTGTAGATGACTTCTCAAGATTCACATGGGTATTCTTTCTGAGAAAGAAGTCTGATAACTTCAAGTGTTTGACAGATTTTCTCAAATGCATTCAGATTGAGTTCAACACTCACATTGCCCTGATCAGAAGTGATCATGGGACAGAGTTTGATTCTCTTCTCATGCAAGAGTTCTGTCAAAGTGAAGGGATCAGGCACACTTTCTCAGCTCCTAGAACTCCTCAACAAAATGGGGTAGCTGAAAGGAAAAATAGAACCCTAATTGAATCTGCTACTACATTGTTGTCAGATGCTCACCTTCCTCTATCCTTTTGGGCTGAGGCAGTGAACACCTCCAACTACGTGTTGAACAGAAGCCTGATACATAAACTGAAGGGCAAGACTCCCTATGAACTGCTCAAAGGGAAGAAACCTAAAGTAAACTATTTTAAAGTTTTTGGTTGTATTTGCTATGTTCATAATAATGACAAGAAATATCTAGCTAAATTTCAAGCCAAAGCTGATGAAGGAGTGTTTCTGGGATACTCCATGATCAGTAAGGCCTATAGGGTGTACAACAAATCTTCTTGTAAAATTGAAGAGTCTGTTCATGTTGTTTTTGATGAAACTAACATGTCTTTCAAGGAGAAGAATGCTTCTACCATAGAACCTTTGCAGGTACATTCTTTAGCTGAAGACTTGAACAAACTGCAAGTTACTGAAAAGAATGACAGCAGTGATGATGAAGAAGAAGTTCAACATCTAAAAGAAAATCACCTTGAAGAACCAGTTGCTGTTCCACTAGAGGAAACAACAACACAGGCTGGTGAACAATCAACACCTCCTGTTGATTTAGTAACAATAAGAGATCATCCAACTTCCCAAGTTATTGGAGACATCTCAGCTGGTGTGCAAACCAGAAATCAGGTCAACCAGAACCTAATGCACACTTGCTTCCTATCTCAAATTGAGCCTCAATCCATTCAAGATGCAGAGCAAGATCCACACTGGATCATTGCAATGCAAGAGGAGCTGCATCAATTTGAAAGAAATCAGGTTTGGGAACTAGTGCCTAAGCCAAAAGATCATCCCATTGTTGGAACAAAGTGGGTCTTCAGAAATAAGCTGGATGATCAAGGAGTCATAGTCAGAAACAAGGCAAGGCTTGTTGCTCAAGGGTACTCTCAACAAGAAGGAATAGATTATGATCAGACCTTTGCACCAGTTGCAAGGTTAGAGGCCATCAGAATATTCCTAGCATATGCTGCTCACAAAGGATTCAAAGTATACCAAATGGATGTGAAAAGTGCATTTCTTAATGGGGACATCAAAGAGGAAGTCTTTGTTAGACAACCTCCAGGTTTTATCTCTCTAACTCACCCTGATTATGTTTACAGGCTGCATAAAGCATTGTATGGTCTCAAGCAAGCTCCCAGAGCATGGTATGAGACCCTAGCATGCTTTCTTCTGGAAAATGGTTTTATTAGGGGAGAGTAGACCAAACTCTTTTTATTAGAACCCATAAGTCCCACACCCTACTAGTACAAATCTATGTAGATGATATCATATTTGGCTCTACTGATTCAAATTTGTGCAAGAGGTTCTCCAACCTAATGCATTCCAAATTTGAAATGAGTAGCATGGGTGAGCTCTCCTTCTTCTTAGGATTGCAAGTCAAACAACATGCTGAAGGCATCTTTATTTCTCAAGCCAAGTATGCAAAAGAATTGGTCAAGAAGTTTGGTATGTCTGAAGCATCTTGTATGAAAACACCCATGCCTACCAATGCTGTATTGGATGCTGATCAGCATGGGAAGCCAGTTGATCAGACAACATATAGAGCAATAATTGGCTCTCTACTGTACCTTACAGCTAGCAGACCAGATATAATGTTTGCTACATGCATATGTGCTAGATTCCAAGTTAACCCTAGAGAGTCACACCTAACACTAGTTAAAAGGATTCTTAGGTATGTAAAGAGTTGTCCAAATCTAGGACTCTGGTATCCAAAAGAATCAGGATTTGAATTAACTGGATTCTCAGATGCTGATTATGCTGGATGCAGAATAGACAGGAAAAGCACCAGTGGAACATGTCAGTTCCTTGGTGACAGACTTGTCTCCTGGTTTTGTAAGAAGCAAACATCTGTGTCAACTTCAACTGCTGAAGCTGAATATATGGCTGCAGGCAGTTGTTGCTCACAAATATTGTGGATACAAAATCAGCTTCTAGACTATGATTACAACTTAGAGCAGTCAAAAATTTTCTGTGATAATACTAGTGCTATTTCTATAGCACAAAATCCAGTCCTTCATAGTAGGACAAAACACATAGAAATCAGGCATCATTTCCTAAGGGATAATGTAGAGAAAAACAAAATTGAACTTCAATATATTCCTACTGATTTGCAAAGGGGAGATATTTTCACCAAACCCTTGGATGAAAAGAAACACAGGTTCTTCCTAAATCAGTTAGGCATGATAGATGGAGGAAGTCTTAATTAAAATCCAAGATTTTGAAAAGCTAAAACAGACCAAGACTAGGCTAAAAAATTCTGTCTTTTGAATGAGTTTAGACTCTGAACTGCGCTCGACGTTTTCTCAAAAATCGTCAAACGGAGATCAACGATTTTCCAAAAATCGTCGACCAGAGATCGACGCTTTTGCTATCGTCGATCTGAGTTCAGAGCCTTCGCTAGATCTAGAATTTTTCTTCTTCTGTTCAGAGGCCGTCGAGCTGAGCTCGACGTTTTTCAACATCGTCGAACGAAGATCGCCGATTTTGAAGACTCTTCAGATTCCCTCTGTAGCCTAAATCGTCGAGCTGAGATCGACGCTTCGTCGAGCTGAGCTCAACGACTTTCTTTTTCGCCGTCGAACCCTAATATAAAATCATCTTTCAGCCGTCGTTCTCTTTTTTACGCTTTCATACTCTGCAACTTTCTTCCTTTTCCCTCCAAATTTTCTACGCTTGGTCGTTTTTGGTTTTCTGTTGCAGGTACACATGGCTGATTTGAGTGCTGCCATCGCCAAGATGAAGTTCGACACCGATTTTGACATAGACATAAACTCATTTGATGGAAGCGACCAGCGCTTCAAGGATGTTCTGAATCTATTCAGAGAACAACAGCTAACCCAGATAATGACTACCAGGATGAAGATTGCATCTGAGGAGATTAAGGAATGGTGTTATACCGCAGCAGATGAGACTGAGAATACTGTTGTCGGCACCATTAAGGGGACCCAGGTAATTCTATCCCCGGCTTTATTAACTGACGTCTTTCAACTCAGTACTGGAGAAGACTCCATTGATCTGTCTGGAGAGGAGTATGCCTCCATGTTAGATAGGATGGGTCATAATGTAATCAACCCTAATAAACTGCTGAAAAAGAATCTGGCTATAGAATTCCAGTTCCTGGCTGATGTAGTTGGGAAGGTGCTGTTGGCCAAGCACTCAGCGCATGACACAATTTCCAGGTATCAGTTCTGCCTGATGGGAGCCTTGCTGGATAAGAAACACCTCGACTGGGGCTCCATCTTCTTCACCCTGATTAAGAAGAAGATAAGCAAGTCTGCAGTCAGTTTTGGAAGAATCTTGGGGGTCTTTCTGCACTCAAGGTGCCCTGACCTTTTGACCTCTTCTGGGATGTTCATCAATGCATCCAAAAGGCTCTCCTGTGCCCTCTTCAGTAAATGGGACAGGCAGATAATCAACCCCTCCAGGGCTGCTGCAACACTTCTATCAGGCACAAGGACCAATCTGGTCACTCCTCTAGTAGAAGAGCTGCCTGCTTCTTCTTCTCCCCAAGCCATATCCACCCAAGCCACATATACCCAAGCCATCACCTCCTCACCACCAGTCTCCACCATTATTATCTCATCTCCCATTACCATTTCCTCACCTATGTCATCCCCTCCACCATCCTCCTCAGAGGTCTTCCATCCTCTCTTTTCCTATCCATCCCTCACTCAACCATCATTTGCCCTTTTAGAGGATTCCCTCATGGATGACTCTCCCTCTTCTCCTCCTGAGACATCTTCCCTCCATCAAATGCTCACTGACATCCTCTCTCAACCCTCCTTCACACCCTCCTTTACTCTCCCACTCTTCTCCTCAACCTTCTCTATCCCCATCATTCCATCTTCTGAACCAACAATCCCTACTCCACCTACCTCCACCTTTTCAGCTTCAGTCACCATCCCTCCATCCACCTTGACTACTACCTCTGCTCAAGCCTCACTTGGGCATGTAGATCTTTCTAGCCTGGCTGACAGGCTCTATGAGTTGCTAGCTCCCAAGCTGGTATCTCTGCTGGAGTCCTCCCTGACTCCACTCCTGAAGCAAGTCCAGGAGCTGTCCACCAAACTTGATTCTTTTTCCTCCTCCCAGGCAATCCCTTCTACTGGGTGCCTTGGTTCACCTCTCTCTGAACCAAGGCAGGGGGAGATGCCTTATGAAGAAGTGATTGTGCCAGCTCCAGCTCCAGCTTCTACTCTCTCAGCAAGCTCAGGATGTGCTTTTGCACTTAATCTGCAGAGGTTGCTATCCAGATTTGATACAGCCTATCTAAGCTGTCTGTCTCCAATTACTGCTGAAGATCTGTCCAAGGCCATTGTGCCTGTACCTGTCTGTAATCCCAGCCAGATTGTTTCCTATATCAAGTCATGGAAGGCTGTGGATGTATCTGATGCTGCTACTAAGGCCACTGTGCCTCATTTTGTTGATACTGCTGCTGCTGACATAGAAATGATTCCAGCACCTAATGCTGAGGAAATTGTTGTTGAAACTGATGATGCTGATTCTGCTATCCCTGCTGCTCCTGCTCCTGCTCCTGCTCCTGCTGCTGCTGCAAAGCTCAAAGCTCAAGAAGAATATCTAAGAAGAATTGATGCTTTATATGATCAACCTCAGAGTTCTGAAAGTGATCAGTACAGAACTGATTCTGATGATTCTGCCAGCACAATTGCCAAAAAGAGGAAAGCCAGAAGTAAAGCAATGATGTCAGTTCCTCCTGCCAAAGCTAAAGACTCCAATGACATTCCATATTACATTCTGCATGACTGCCCCATCACTGAACCATGGATGCAATTTTCCAAGAACCAACTAAAGGCCATGAAAAAGAGAAGAAAGCTTGACAAATATGAAAAAGGATCATCTCAACATCAGCCTCCTCCTCCTCCTCCTCCAGACTCTGGATCAGGCTCAGCTCCTCAAGCTCCAGCTCCTAGACAAAGTTCCTCTCAATCCTATTCTAAGTATTACCAAAAGGGACAACATCAAAGAGGATATCAACCCAGAAGGGGTAGTTACAGAGGAAATCAAAGAGGACAGAGACCCTATCAAAGGGAAGGACAAGGCCATTCTGACTCTACTTCAGGTCCTTACCCTTACAAACTGAAAGACACAGTTGCTCCAAGGACCTCTCCTACTCCTGAATCTCTCAACAAATATGAACCTGCTGTTCCATATGAGGATCCTGAGAACAATCCTGTGGCCTGGACTGCTAGGATGAAAGAGTTGGCTGCTCTTGATCAGATTAAGAAGGCTAGAGAACAAGGCAAAGAAATATCCAACATTACAACCTTATCAGAACAAAGAAAGAAAGAACTGGAAAAGTATGCTTCAAAGAAATTTTTCAATCCAGAAGAGTACATGAAGCTGCACCCAGAGGCTGTAGTTCCAAGGCCAAGATCTCAAACCTCTCTAGGTGCAGAAGATGACAGAAGGTCCAAGAAAGAAGCTCTAAACCCTAACAGAGAAATTTTATTTAAAAAGGGAACTGAAAAGAAGTGATCTGTGTAAGCAAACATATCATCCACCTTTGGATATCTGCTCTATTTATCTGTGATATGCATTGCTGTTTCTCTGCATTTTGTATTTAACTTCTGTATTATTGAATGCTCTTTATGATTGTCTGTAAATAGTAATCCTAACCCAAATAGGGGGAGATTGTTGGAACACCCTATTACTAATTTGGGTAAGGATCACTATGCTTGTCTTAGGATCCTAGTTGACCTAGTTGTATAGTTGAGAAGGTCAACATTAGAATGAGTCTAGGGTCTAGAACTTAGTTTTGAAGCTGCCCCCAAGACCACTCCAAGATCAAGGATGAAGAGCTAAGTCTAAAGCAATCTTCGTCGAGCTCTGGTCGACGAATCGTCGAACTCAGTTCGACGCTCTCTGAGCTCAACTTCAACAAATCGTCGAACTCCGGTCGACGATCTTCGAGCTCAGATCGACTATCTGCTTTTAGCTAGCTTCTGCTTAATCATCTAACTCCCCTCGACTATCGTCTAGCTCAGTTCGACGATGCCTCCTTCAGCTGTTTCTCAGGTCGCTGAGCTCAGTTCGACGATCTTTGAGCTCAGTTCGACGATTTCTGTCTGCTTATCTCAGTTCATCTCTGAGCTCAGTTCGACGATCGTAGAGCTCAGATCGACGATTCTTTGGAGAGATCAACGTCTTCAAGATTTCAAATGCTGCTGATCTTTTGGAATGTTTTTGAATATTATCAGCATTTATGACAGAAGATCTCCCAGCCGTTTGGAGCAAGTTTCAAGGTATCATTCAGAGAATGTTTGCTGGACTTTCCTCTAAAAGACAAGACCATTTATGGAAAGCATTTATGACTGACCAACGGCCATCTTTGGACAAGGAGAATATTCAGAAAATTAATTCTATTCCTATGGTCTTTTAGATATACAGGAATACAACAACAAAAAATAATACAGAGCTCATAGACAGAAAGAGTAGAAGAGAAAACACACAGAAGAATACTGTTAGCTGAAGAACAAGAAAACTACAACATCTAGATCTTCTAGCTGACTAAGTGTTCTTGCATCTTCATCTTAGATTTTCAGACACATCATCTTTCAGCTGTTCTGCTGAAACCATTCTTTTCTGGAGATCAAGTTCTGAAGACCTATCACCCTTCTACAAAGCTTCTCTGCCTGAACCTCTCTACATCTCAGGGGGAGCTTTGTCATCTTCAATCCACTTGTGCTTCTCTCATTTGACTGAGAACAGAGAAGACAACTTCAACTTTCACTTTTTCTTTTCCTGCTGTAAAAGGGTTCTTGAACTCCCTTCAAAAGTTCTGTCTGGTTCTGAGAGCCTTGTCAAAACTCAGTGGTGGCAAGACACCTTATCAAAAAATCTAGCTTTGGTTTTTGAGCACCTTATCAAAAGCTCATTGGTGTCAGGACACCTGATCAACTCAGTCCTGAGTGGATTCCTACCAAGGGTGGTAGAAGAGTGGATGTACCCAGTTTTGGGGAACCACTATATTTCCTTGTGTCTTCTGGTTCTGCTTGTGTGATTTGTCTGCTGTGTGCTGTGTCCTTTTCCTTTCAGTTTTTAAGTTTCTGTTAGCACTTTACACTATAGCTTAAATAGAATTTTAATTTGTGCTATTTTAATAATTCAAAAATATTTTAAGTAAACTCTATTCACCCCCCTCTAGAGTTGAGATTGATCTTACCCTCACTTTCAGTTTTCGTGGTGTTTCTAGGAGTCTCGATTTTCTAGGGTTGTCCGTTTCCGCCATTAAAGCTCCAGATTTTTACTTTAGGTGTTGCTGTTGTTGGTACCGAGTGAGGATAAGGGAGGCCGACCAAGCTCCGTTGGAAATCAGGGCAAGTGGTACTCTTGCCCTTTCCATTTAGTTTTCCTGTTTTCTTATATGCCCAGTTAGCCTATTTGATACAACTGAGCATTGCTTTAGCCATAGTCAGTTTCCTTTCCTGTACAATAGATGCTTTCTCTTCCTGTGCAAGAACCGATGATGATGCCTAAGCTTGTTGTTAGAAAATTCCCTACACAGAACCTTTCCCAAAATAGCCGTGTATATTCTCTGTTCTTTTTCCCTCACTGTAGCTTGTTTGTTCTCGGGACGGGGAAGGAAGTAAGGGTTAGGTTAGCATTTTCCCGTGCCGTAGCTATAGCCGGGTAGGAGTAGAAGCTTTAACTCGAAAATTATGTTAGTCCTCATTATAACCCTAGAAACGTGTTTGGCTGTTAGATTAATATTACTACTGGAATAGACTTGCTGGAGTTAGCGATGGAGGATTCAGGACTTGGCATTGAGCATGGTGCACACACTCAACGCCAGGTCTGCTTGGACTTGGCGTTGAGTGTGGTGCACACACTCAATGCCGGGTCTGCTGGGACTTGGCGTTGAGTGTGGTGCACACACTCAATGCCATTTCCCCTTGATCAGTTCTTTTGCGGCTAAGTAGTGTGGCCTTGAGTGAGAAATTTCTTCTAAGTCAAAATTGACGGGAATCACTATGTGATTCTCGCCGACTTCGATGAGAATCGTTAGTGATTCCCGCCGATTTGGCGAGAATCAATCTGCATTCCCGCCAATTCGGCGAGAATCAATCTGCTTTCCCACCGACCTCTTCCGGATGGTATTGAGAGAGTGGCCTCACTCAACGCCATGACGGTTTAGGCGCTGAGTGAGGCGGGCTCACTTAACGCCGTAGCCTTTCCCTGCGAGTAAGTACTTTGGCGTTGAGTGAGTTGACCTCACTCAACCCCAAAGCTATTCTATCGTTAAGAATGGTAGACGCACTCAACGCCGCAGTTTGTTTTCGCGGCTAAGTACTTTGGCATTGAGTGAGTCGACCTCACTCAATGCCAAAGCTATTTTTGCGTTGAGAGAGGTGGACTCACTCAACGCCACAGTTGGGTTTTGCGGTTAAGTGCTAAGGCGTTGAGGGAGTGGAACTCACTCAACGCCATAGCTGTTTTGGCGTTGAGTGAGGTTAGCTCACTCAACGCCACAGCCTGTGTTGCTGAAGGCGTTGAGGGAGTGGACCTCACTCAACGTCATTGCTGTTTTTGCATTGAGTGAGGCTAGCTCACTCAACGCCACCGTTTGTTTAGGCGTTGAGTGAGTGGGGCTCACTCAACGCCATGCCGTGTTGAGTCATCTCAACATTTTTCCCTTACCTTGATTTTCTCCCCCGAGTGAATTCCTTGATTTTTAGGTTCCTTCTCGGCTATTTTCTTTTTTCCAAAAAGGCCGAATCGTGGGTCGATGTTAGTAGTGGTGGTTTGAAGCTCTTATTGGGGAAGGTGTTGTGTAATTTAGCCAAGGCCACCCTTTTTCTTTTATCTTGCTCCAGGTACGGGCTGGGAAAGGGGGTGGGAGGTCCCTAGTGCTTTCACATATAGACCCCTGAGCTTTGTTTCTTGGAAATGGTGGTTGGGGGACTGAGTTTGCCTCCAACCCGGATCTGCATTGTTTTTGCTACTACCATATCTCACAGCTTAGGGTGTTGGACATTTCTTACTTTGTAAATTTGCAACGTTTGGGCTCATGGTAGCCTGGTAAACTCTACAGGATTTATTTTTGGGCAGGGTTGTTGATGTTTCCTCGCACTTAGTGCTTTTCTTTTGTCTTGCCTTGGATAGTGGTGCTTGTTTTGGTTTGCTTACTCATCTTGCTTACCTTATAACCTAACAATTTCCATACAACTTTTACTTGTTTAGCTTGCTGAAGTATTCTTTTCTTCTTTGAATGCCTCAGGTTCTTGTTAGTAGCCGATCAGGCGGCTAGTTGTGCTGTGCTGTTGCTGTTGGTCTCTCGTACTGTGGAGATTAGTTCCTTGGTCTTGTGAGGTAGTTTTGCTGTTTTTATTACAGACATACATATTTGCCAGTGGGTTCGTATCAGTTTGTTGGTGCCCACTGGTAGTTTTACCTTGATACTAGATGTGTTACTTTTTGCTGCTACCTTTCTGTAGTTAGTCTACTTGCTCTTGGGATGATTTATGCTAGGTTGCTAGTTACTTTTAAACCTAAAAACACTATTATAAGTATACCTCATGATCAACATGTTTTATAAAACTCATCACTATTTTCCAAATAACGTAAAAAGATCATTTTCCTATATATATAGTATAAATTAAAAGTAGGGTCATGCATAGTATAAGTTGTCCTCTGGGGACACTTATGCACTCTTTTAGGACGTCGAACCTGAATAAAGTTTTTTTCGCAGCATATAAGTATAGTTTTTAAATTATGGACTAGGTGATCCACCGAGCTGAGGGATACGGCCTTTAAAAATAAAACTGATTTTCTAACCATATAACTTATGAATTTCTTAAAGTATAGTTGATAGTGGTTTGCCTGAGCGTCGACAGTTATCCCCTGCCCGACGTGGCATCATGACGCGTGTTTTCTCTGACTCTCATAATCCATTTTCTTCGGAGAAATGCGAGTTGTGACATCGGCCAAGGATCAGGGGAACCTCGACCTCTTCTTCGATGTCCAAAATGACAAAGTCAACCAGGAAGATGAACTTGTCAACTTTTACTAGAACATTCTCCACTATTCCTAATGGGTACTTAACTGATCTGTCGGCGAGCTGGATGCTCATGTGTGTGGGGTTGAGGCTACCAATTCCTAACTTTTTAAACAATGAGAGGGGCATCAGGTTAATACTCGCTCCTAAGTCGGCTAATGCATTCTTGACAAAAAGATTACCAAAGACACCCGGAATAGAAAAACTACCCAGGTCACTGATTTTCTTTGGTAAGTCGTTTGTCAAAACCGCAGAGCACTCGACATTTAACGTAACGTGCGAAAGGTTCTCTAACTTCTTCTTGTTGGTCAGGAGGTCCTTAAGGTACTTGGCGTACTTCGGCACCTTGGAAATCGCTTCATGGAAGGGAAAATTTATGTGGATTTGCTTAAACATCTCTAAGAAATGGGGGTATTGATCGTCCCGACGTTGTTTATTAAGTTCGGAAGGGTAAGGCGGATTTGGATTATTTTTAAAGATGAGTGGTGGAGTGAGATCTTTTTCTAAAATGGGGGTGATAACTTCTTCAGCAGAGGGTGGAATTTTTAAAACGGGGGCGGAGCTTTGATTTTTTAAAGTGGAAGCGGAGCTTTGATTTTAAAAAGCGGGGGCAGAGCTTGCCTCGGGCTCTTCACTAACCATACCGGGAACTTGCTTCCCACTCCGAAGAGTTTTAGGTTTCGCTTGCTCTCTCGGGTTGGGCTCGGTATTGGAAGGAAGAGACCCTAAGGGTCACTCAGAAATAATTTTAGCAAGCTGTCCTACTTGATTTTCAAGACTTTTAACGCTTCCAGTTAAAGTTATTATCGTAACGTCATTTGTGGCGATATATTTGGAAAGTAACTCCTCCAAGCTATGAGGTTTTGGATAATTATGAAGAGGTAGTGGTGGTGGTGCAGAAAAATCATTTTGTGGTGGGGGGCGCATAACATTCGATGGATTACTGCATGAAAAATTCGGATGATTTCTTAAGGCAGGATTATACCTATTCGGAAAATTAAAACCAGGAGGATGAAAATTCGCAGCAGAAAAATTATTAAAAGCATTTTTATGCATATTGTTAACAAAATCTAATTGTTCTGGGGCAGGAGTTGCAGATTCCCATACCTGAGGGGCGGAGGCAGCAGTCATCTCCGTTATCTTTTTGCTTAATATTTCAACTTGTAGAGCGAGCTGGGAGACGTTATCCACTTCAAAGATACCTGCAGGTTTGTTTGGGCGGGACCTAGGCACATTCCACTGATAAGTGTTCATGGCCATGTCCTCAAAAAGCTCAAGAGCTGCTTCTGGGGTCTTATGATTTAAAGTACTGCCAGAAGCTGCATCTATCATTTGCTTTGTGTTTTGATTTAGCCCGTTATAGAACGTCTGCACTTGTAACCATACAGGAAGTGCGTGATGTGGGCATCGTCTTAATAATTCTTTAAATCTTTCCCAAGTTTCATATAAGGTTTCAAAGTCTATTTTTCCAAAGGCAGAGATGTCGTTCCTAAGTTTTGCAGTTTTAGCTGGCAGACAATACTTCGCCAAATTTTTTCGGCTAATTCATTCCAGGTGGTTATGCTATTCTTAGGTAGAGTGTTCAACCACTGCTTAGCTTTTGTTCTTAAAGAGAAGGGAAAGAGTCTTAGCCTGATTGCATCATTTGTGACACCATTTATCTTGAAGGTGTCGCAAATTTCAAGAAAGCTTGCTATATGTGCGTTCGGATCTTCATCTTGAAGTCCGTCAAATTGCACCTTCTGCTGCACCATTTGAATTATGCTATGCTTTATTCGAAGTTATTATTTGCCATGGCAGGGTGAACTATGCTAGATTATGTTCCCTCTAGATTCGGTCGTGCATAATAAGACATAGGTTTTTGCACTACTTCCTCCACTGGGGGCTCTGCAATTCTTAAAGTAGAAGATGACTCAGAATCCTTAACCGGTATTTGGGAAGTAGGACCTTGAAATCGCGATCTTCTCCGAAGAGTACGCTCAATTTTGTGTGCCAAGTCCAAAATAGCCGACGGATTCCCTCGGGTCATGCACTAAAAGACGAGAAGAGAAAAGAAGAGAAATAAAAAAAAGCTAGAAAGAAAAGCTAGATTAAATTTTTTGAAATAGATTTTTTTAATAGATTTAACTCTCGAACTTCCCAAGGACTACCCGGTGAAGGGTTCGCAAGGTACTAGACAAGATAGCGGCACTTAAAGCCGCTTAGCCCTTTCCGAGAGAATTAGGTGGCGTAGAAAAATTGTGAAGTTGGTTACTATTAAGAGCGGTAATAAATTTGTTTTAAAAAAAAATTTTAAGAAAGAGGATGAGAAAGAGAAGAGATAAAATTAATAGGTTTGTGTTTTCAATATATCAACGAAAGTTGCTCCCCGACAACGACGCCAAAAACTTGATGGTCGCTAAGCTTCGAAGAAAATAAAAGCAACCAAACTAGCAATCCAATGAGGCAATTATACCTATTGAACAGTAGCTAGGGGACACAAGTGTCGTATTGAAATCCGGGAACTGCTGAGTACACTTACTCACACAAAGGCTATTATTTTATCGACGGAAAAACTAGGATTTTAGAATCTAATTGCAATTAAGGAAATAAAACTATGCTAGAAAGAGAACTACTGCAGTTAATTAATGGCCTATAAGAAGCGATTATAATGAATGGATGAAAATATGAAATGGAAATGCCCTTGATCAAGAATCACCTCGGCTAAAGTCGACTAAGAAATGCGATAAAAACCTAAACTTAATAGGGTAAAGGTCCTTGAACGTGGACGTTCCTACAGCTTGAACAAGCTTCTCTCGAAGTTGTGCCCAACTGAGTTTAGGAAGGTCCGACCGACTCTCGTCTAAATCGGAGGCCTAAAGCTCGCTTTATGCGGTGAACCCCAATATTGGATTTTACTCCAATCCGGGAGATTTGGACGTCTGCATCTCTCGAGGGGTGCGTACAACTCCCTTTACTCTTGAATGCTCACTTCATTCTATCAGCCTCTCGGCTTGCCCAGAATGAAAGCAAAGGTGAAGAGTGTATATCAATAATATACCTCCAGCACATGAAAAATCAAGAGTAATTCAAGATCTAAAACCTAAAAAGAAAAGGTAAATTAAAACATCATAACTTAATCGCTCGAACCTCGGATCATCAAGATCGAGTACAAGGAGGATTAATTAATCATAATCGAGTGGAGGAGGGGGATGAGTAGTAAAGCATTAAGAACACAATGTAATAAAGAGCACTTATATTAATAAAGAGAGAGCTACACTTGAAAAAGGAAATTACAATTGCATGAAATTGAAAACCTATTCTTGCCCTATATTAAGCAACTAGTGCAAGAGCAAAGATTACAACAAAAGCTATTACAACCAAAGCACTAAGCTAGGGTTAAAAAAATTACAAAATAAGAAAGAGAGAGAGAGAGGGAAGAACACTAAAAAAGACAAGAAATAAAGGGGCAGCACCTCCCCCTCTCAACCCAAGCTTTTTGTAATGGAAGGGGGGTCTGAATTTATAGGAAAAGTTCATGGGTTGGTCACTCCCTTCGACACGCCCTACGGGGGCGTGTCAGGGGGCATAATAGGTACGTGGTTGACCTTGGGCTCTGGATTCTGGCAGGAAGGATGATTGCTTCTATACGTCGGTGGACATGCCCTAGGTCACGCACGTGTAGGGGGGGGGGGGGGTGACATGCACGTCGCGTCGAAATTATTGGGCGGAAATCCGTTAGTCATCAGAAAAGGAGGGGTAACGCCCTGTGTCACGCCCGTGATGGGGGCGTGACAGTAATGTTGGCGTGCTGAATCGAATTGGCATTTAATGCAGCGGCAGGCTTCGGGCAGAGGGCGACACGCCCAGTGTCACACCCGTGGAGGGCTTGTTAGGGGGGCGTGACAACCGTTTTTTCTAGTATTTTCCTCTGACTTCTAGATTCCTCTGGAACAGGTGACACGCCCTAGGTCACGCTCGGGGAGGGCATGACAGGGGGGCGTATCAGGTCAATTTTGACTATTTTTCAGAAAAGCTGCACAAAGAGAGGAAAAAGTTAGGGACAATAAAATTAACATAAGAAATATTAAAATAAAGCTTAAAATACAAGATTTGTACATTATAAATTAGAAAAATACGATAATAATTAAGACTACAAAACGTATTATCAAGAGCCCATCTATTATAGCCGTGAGAGCTATTGATATGATCATTGCGAGCTCAAATCCTAAGGACAATGTGAGCGGCATTTGAAGCTGAGAGCCTGAAGTGCCCAGATAAAAAGGCCAGAGAGTCGAACGAGCAAGGGGAGGCTGCCTCGTCTTGTCATTCTCCATTATAATGCCCCTGAATTTTCAATAATTATTTCGATCTCCATTGTGTCATATTAATGACGTAAGGGCGTTACGTTGACGCATAGTTAACGGGGCGCCGCCGTTGGTGCGTGATTTTGTTCTTCTCCATTATGTAAATCCCTTTAGTGGAAGTTGTTAGACTCATCGAAATTCGAGTGTTGGCTTGGGAAAATTTAAAGTAATAAATTTTAAGCGTATTTGTGAAGTTTCATTTCGATCCGAGCTTGATTGGGATCTCAGTGGATTTTATAAGGATGGTTGTTGTTTTAAACTTTGGGGAATTTTAACCCGAGTTTTGTTAGTCGGATCTCTATTTTTATTTCACCGATGGATCCGTAAAACTAACATTTAGCCTTAGTGCGAATTTCATCGAGATCCGAGGTGATTTGGTCATTCTCGTCGTTTGGGTTTTTTCTTATTGTTATATTAATAATATTATATTATAGATATATATATATGTGCGTACGTTATAAAACCTATTCATTGTCTTCTCCATATTGACGGTCAGAAGGGCCGAAATATGAGAGCGACTCGGACATCACGAAGCCTTCTGGCCACCGCCCATCGGAGTTCCGATGCACGAAACCTTCGACGGAGCATAGATCCGGAAAGCTCTCGCTGAGATCTTCGCATGTACGGTAAGATTTTCCCGTTTCGTGGATTTTGATGTTAGGGTATTTACCCATAACCCTTGTTTTACCCCCGAAAAGTTCCAGAGATTGTAGGCGAGGAGTTCTTGTGGCCGATCCTTGAAGTGGAACGCTGGAGAGGCTATTTTTCAGGAGTGTTTGAGGCAAGCGGTGGTTTGCTCTCTTACCACTCTTGTTCACCCTCTTGCTTTACTGCTATTGTTCATGTTTACCTTTTTTTTCTCTTCATGGGACTTTGAAAAGTTGATGGACCTTATGCCTTATTATTTCTGTTGAATAAGGGTAGTGTAGAAAATCCATCTAGCTATATTCGTCGAGTCACTTCGCTAAACCAAGAAAATTCGTTGAGACCTGGTAAATTTGTGGAGCCAAGTCTTTTTCGTCATGTATTCTCGATTAATTCATCGAGTGATTCATGTTAGAAGTCGAGTTAAGCAAAATTCTTTGAGTGAAGTCCAATTCATCGAGTATTCTCGATGAAGTCGTCAACTAAAGTTAATTAGTCGAGTATCCAACGATTGCATCGTGTGTTCATGTGAGGCGAAGTCTTTTTCATTGAGTATTCTCAACGAAATCGTCATGCATCCATGGGTTTTTTTTAAATTAACCAAGTCCAAGTCATCGAGTATATCCGTGGAACCAAGTACAATTCGTCAAGATTTTCTGCCGAGCCAGGTTTTTTTCGTCGAGTGGACTGTGGATTTATCGAGTTTCTTTCGACAAATTGCCGTGGAATTAGAATTTTCATCGAGTCTATCCTTCATGTCGAGTCAATTCTTCGAATATTATCTACGAATCCGTGAGGACTTGGGAGTTTTGCGATGAGTGACCTTCTTATTCGTCGAGTATCAGTGTGAGGTCAATTCTTTTTCGTCGAGTATCGGTGTGAGGTCATCTCAATCAATGCTTGTTGATACATCAAGTCAACTTGATGAATTCTTGATGTTTATGCATAAATTTCCAGTCCATCGTGAACTTGGTTGCTTATCCCATTGAGGTGATTTACCCGTGAGTCAAAAAAGTTACGTTTTCGTCAAGACAACCTCCCTTTTTTGTCGTGACTACTCTCCTATCTGCGTCAAGTCTATGACCTATCTATCAGGTAGTTTAGTATTTTTATCAAGACACTCCTATTATTCATCCAGATTGGAGGTATTTGTCAATTTAATTCTAGTATTCGTTGAGACAAGTACAGTCTCATCTAATCAGGCCTCTTATTTAAAGAAGTTAGTCTTACCCATCAAGGGGTAAGTATGTTTAGTAAATTTCATTTCTATGAGACTAGTATTGCAGCGAACTTAGACATTATATTATTTATGTTGTTTTCAGTATATGTTGTGGACTATTTGGGGCTGTGGGCATTAGTGGGATGTACCACTGCCAAAGTGACCTATTTTGTTAATCAATACAGCTGGTGGGTTTTCCCCGGTGTTGGTTTGTGACTGGGTGTGTGGGGGAGGTTTCCACCATATTAGGTGTCGGTTATTCCCCAGTTTTAGGTGTGTCGAGAAAGAATACCACCTTTCCTTGGGCCCTTGTGAAGTTTTGACTGTTGGTGTGTGGGGGAGGTTCCCACCACCATAAGTCCCGGTTATTTCCTTGTGATAATGCTTGCTCAATGATGAGTTGATCAATCTCTTATATATACACACTTACTCTTATGTATGTTTTATAAAGCACATACCTTTATCGCACTTGGTGTAGTTTGGTATATCTAACCTCTTGTGAGTTCATTCTTACTTATTATATTATGGTTGAGTGCTGATTTTTTTCCTTTCAGCTATTCTGTCTTGGGTTGTACCCCCTTTTCACTTCCTTCATTTATTTACCTTTGTATTTTACTGTCACTTGTACTTTCTTGCTGAGATGTTCTTTTCTTTTGAATGTCTCAGGCTCAGAGCAGTTGCAGTCTAAGCAGCTAGAGTTGGTGGTTTCTGGCATGGGCTTTAGTAGCAGTGGTTTTTCCATCACCTTTGTGATGTAGTCTTGTTGTCTTTCTTTTATTCAGACACATTTAAATTCTGTGGGTTCGTGTCAGGTTGTTGACACCCACAGTGATTTTGTTCTAGATGTTTAGACTATTTGATAGCTTTTATGCTATTTCGTGCTGAGTCATTTTGTCTACAAGCTCTCTGGGAAGGTTTTATGCTAGGTTGCATGTTAGTTACTTTCAAAGAATAAAAGGATCATTATTATTATCTTATACTCATAGCATCTCTTTCAATCAAATGCTACTCTTCTTTAATGAATGTAAAAGATCTTTTAATATTTATATTAAATCTAGAGGTGGGAATATCATGAATAGTTCTATTGGATCTTAATACTCATCTCGGATAATAAAAGAAATAAATCAAGTATTTTCTGCTGTGTATATGTATGTTTTCACCCGTGGACTAGTTGATCCACTAAGCTGAGGGACACGACCCTTAAAACTTAAATTCAAGCTATACTTTCATCATAAAAAACTTGAGATTTTCATGAAAATTCTTAGGAGTAAGTTCTAGCCCGAGAGTCTGCAGTCATCCCCTGCACGTCATGGCATCACAGAGCATGTTTTCTCTTACTCTGATATATTATTAAATGTTGAGAAAATGCGGGTTGTGGCAGCCATTATGGCTTTGAACGTCAGTGTTGGCATGACGATTTGAGCAACGAACTATGTCCTTCGGACTAGATCGCCTAAAGTAACTGGCTTTCGTCATTGGCATAATGAGAGTCTTAGGCTACGGGTCGGAAAGACTAGAAATGCTCAAGTGTGACCCATCAAGTCTGGGACTGAGGAAGGTGGTGGGGCCCGAAGAAGTCCAGTACACCAAGAATATGCCCTTAGTGCACGAGGTGTGTGGCCAATCGAGCCTACGTCTGTGTCGAATGGTGCTTAAATGCACATTTTTGTTGCCAAAAGATATATATACTGATGTTTGCAGGGAAGTAGAACCACTGCCCCGAGTAAGGGGTGGGGTCATTATAATTTGGTCACCTAATGCTGACCCTTTCTTTGTTTTGCCACATTTTGTCGGGTCGTGCTCTGCAGGTTCTGGAGAGCCAAGTAGTAAGTAGCGGGATGAAGCCCCTTATGCTGCGATTGGCAGGCCCTCGAAGGCCCAAAGGAGAAAGTTTACTGTTTTCATGTGATTTGTAACGTCCCAATTCGCTCTATGCCCCTCGTGCTTGCTTTTGAGTCAGGAGAGCTGATTTGGGCTCATGGAGTGTTGGCAGCTTGGCTCACACTTGTGTAAGGTTGGAGAAGGTTGTCCAGAGAAGGATACAGGTAGTGACACGGGCGTGTCCATACCCGTGTGGTGCTCTAGTGTCTTTGGATTTTCTTTATGAAATTTCCAGAGAAGGACACGAGTAGTGACACGGTCGTGCCCCTACCCATGTGTGTTTGACACGGGTGTGTCCATACCCGTGTGGCTCTTTGGCAACGATGTAGATTTCCTTATTGTGTTTCCCGAGCAGGACACGGGTAGAGACACGGGCATGTCCCTACCCGTGTGTGTGTCTTCATCAAGCAGAGATCGACTAACATCGTCGACCGTGTTTCCCGAGCAAGACACAGGTAGTGACACGGGCGTGTCCCTACCCATATACATGTATGTGTGTTCATCGAGCGGAGATCGACTAACGATCGTCGATCGTGTTCCTCTGGAGTAGGACACGGGTAGAGACACGGGCGTGTCCCTACCCGTGTGTGTCCATAATAGTTTGATGATTCATCGAGTGGAGCTCGACGATCGTCGACCATGTTCTCCTAAGCAAGACACAGGTTGTGACAAGGGCGTGTCTCTACCCGTGGCGTTAAATTTCATTTTTTTGATGAATTTTTTGGCCGCGTCATTTTGAAGGGACTTATTTACTTAGTAATTGGCGGTCCAATGAGAGGTCGACACATGGCTATGTAGTTATCCACTTCCCACATGAAAAGGGGAGAAAACTCTAGCCGTTTCTAATCTTCCCTTCCAAGCCATTGCTGTAAAAAACTTCTGGAGAAGAAGAAGGTGTTAGAGCCGATCTTTTTCCCGTGAAGAACTATCACCAACCAAGGAGAAGAAGATGCCGCCAATAACGATGACAAGATCCATGGCTAGAAATGGTGGGAACATCGGAAATGAGGTGAGCTTCATCCCCTCTCCCTTATTGCTAGATCTATTGTTATTTATCGAAGAGATATTGACTCAGAAGAGTCTTGATTTGTGGAAGAAGATTTATAGGAAAAGATCACGCTAGGACTTGCGTCCTAGGGATTAGACGTCTTCAACCTCTCCTTCCTTCTATGTGAAAATTAGGACTGGTTTCATGAAGAGAAATGGTCTCATGAGGGTGAATAAGGGTGGAGGAATTTCTGGACATGGTTCAAACATATGGCCTAATGAAGAAGATGAGCCAATGTCGTTCATCTTGCCTTAAGATGCGTGAAGAAATCTATTTTCTGCATGCAGCAATCTTCAAAGCCATTTTCGGACTTTATAAAGCCAGATCTGGGCTTTTGACTAAACACGAAAGCCGTAGAACTCGGAAATACCTTTCCAACGAGGGGTTAAACGTCTTCACTGGATTCCTGTATCCTCAGGAATCCTGGTTTGAAGTTGCTGTACAGTAATCATTCCTACACATGTAGGTCTCGTGTTTGTTTTGTATCGGCCTTGGGCTGGTAGAGAGTCTATAAGCATTTGCGATGACATTTATTGGATAGACCCTTAATGAACAAATGATGTGGTAAAATGTACTTAGTCAATGTGAATTTGTGAAGGTTGGAGAACTAATGGATTGATGAGTTGGGATTGTAGGAATGGTTTAAATTTGTGAATCAATAAGGATGTACTTGGCAAGGGTAATGCGTTGAATAATAATGAGTTTGGCTTGAAGATACTGTACATAATTGGTAACGACTATTATGAACAAATGGTTGTATGGTTGATGAATATGTGAGGTACCTTTATGTCAACGTTGAACCCTCAAGTGTCTGTGGCACTAGATTGTTAAAGGGTGTAAGTGCCGGGTTTGACCGCACTGGTTTGGTAATGTTGAGAAGAGACATAATTGGACGGTTGGGCTTGGTCCTTGGTGTTCATTCCTGAGGCTCCTTCTGTGCCACGATGATGTGAAATTACATGCGGTTTGAGTCGACACACGGTATCGTAATCCTAGGTTAAGGATTGTGTGGCAGGTCTACGGGATCGCCAGTCATCACACCAACGGGAGTTGGCAGATAGACTTTGGACGGTTGGCTGTGTCCTCGGTGCTCATTCCCGAGGCCCTCTCCATGCCATGATATAGGCCAGTTTGGGCTGTGTTCTTGGTGTACATCTACCCGAGACCCCATCGGAGCCTTAGTACGCATGTGAGCTCTACTGTTGTGTTCTTAGCGTTGAGGCGTACAGAGGCCTAGGACAGGTAGTGTTAATGCTCTCCTAGTAGTTGAGATGCCCGCTCAACTGTCACTGTCTGTCCACGACGGAGGATGCCTGGAGGTTAGCTACCTGCTCGAATAGTGGAACTACAAGTCTATGTCGACATAGCAATTGCATGTGTACAATCATGGGTGAGTCACTGCATTGCATTCATACCATTACATACATTTCATACATAAGATCCTCATCGTATAAGTTTGTATGGGCACTCCTATACGATTAGTTACTTTACTGTTAAGCTGATCTTTAACTTATAAATTTGTATTGGCATTCTTATAAGTTAAGTTACTTTCTGTTGTAGCTTTACATATTTCATATACTACTGTAGATGATAGAACTGCTGGAGTAGAATGTTTACTCGTTCATTATACTGTTGATATACTTGATATTGCTCACTCTATACCACACTTTTGTACCACTGCTTTATATATATATATTGTACCCTTGTTCCTTTCTCCGCCCGGTGCTGAGGAGTCTCCGGGGGAATGGATGTGAAAGCCACTTAGTATTTATGACTAATAGTTGCTACTTCTTCCTTTTTAGGAGGAAACCCCGTAGACAGAGCAACAGTAGGTCATGCAGCAGGACCGCCAGGCCAGGACAACAGGTCCTAAAGGGACGGTACCATCGCTATCGTCAGTCACTGATGTGAGTTTGAGAGACTCATGATGTAGCCCCCTTGGGCAAATTTTATCCATACTCTAATATTTTAGAAGCTTGTTGTAGCTTATTTTATTTGTTGTTCTTTTGGACCTTTTACTTATGTGTGGATTTGACTTCTTCTATTTTATATTCTTGGTTGGGTTAGCATTTATTGATAATTGTTATAGCCGGCAGAATAGGTGTCTTGTGGTACAGGTTAGCACGTGTGCTAGCTTTACTGTAAGGCAGCTGTTCTGGGCAGAAGAATCCCCTCGTGCCGTATTTTGTGTTTCGGGAGGGCTGTATTACATGTGGAAGGTCTGTGAGCCGATGTATGGAAGATACATTTTGTAACGAAAACAGTCGTAAGGGCTTAAGGCCAGAACATATTGTTTATTAAATATCATTCTTATGTTTTGTAATGGACATTCCGGTCTTTTGGGTTCTATAACTACGTTAATTGCTTCTGTTAAAATGCACTCTGAGTTAGGATTTGTGAATGAAATGGTTTCAATGAGTAACTCCGTTGAATGTCCGTAGAATATGGCATAGGGCCCCGGTCGTACCTTTTGTTATATTCTACGTGACGGATGGAGGTGTTACACATTTTCACCGGTTGCACGTCTTGAATCCATTCGTATGTTTTTGGATTTTGAAAGTTATACACAAATTAAGTTGTATCAAATGAATGATAAGAGTGCATTTTTAAGTGGATATATAAAGGAAGAGGTGTGCGTTGAGTAACCACCCGGATTCAAGAATGCTGACTACCCAAATCATGTATACAAATTAGTGAAGGCCTTGTATGGACTGAAACAAGCACCCCGTGCTTGGTATGATAGGCTCACGACTTTTCTCCTAGAGCTTTGTTTTAGGATGGGTAGTGTGTACACTACACTATTTGTGAAGAACAAAAATCTCGATTTGATTTTATTATAAATTTATGTTGATGATATTATTTTTGGTGCCACAAATGAAAATCTATGTAATGAAATTGTCACCTTAATGAAATCTGAATTTGAAATGAGACTAGTTTGAGAGTTAATATATTTTTTGGATTTTAGATTTCTCAATGAAAGGATGGAATTTTTATAAGCCAATCAAAATACATAAAAGATATGCTTGTGTGATTCGTCTTTAAAAATCTGAAATAAGTAAAAACTCCAATAAGTGCATCTCTAAAATTAGGAAAGGATGAAAGTGGCATTTCGGTGGACCAAACTTCATTTTGAGGAATGATCGGGTCACTTTTTTATCTAAGGGTTTCTAGACCCGATATTGCATTCACAGTGTGTCTTTGTGCTAGATATCAAGCCAATCAGAAAGAATCTCATTTCACAGCTGTTAAATACATCTATAGGTATCTCATAGGCACCCAAAGTCTTGGTCTTTGATATCCACACACCACTGATTTCATGCTCCAAAGATATTCTGACTCGGACTATGCTTGATGCTCACTCAATCGCAAGAGCACAAGTGGTACCTATCACTTCTTAGGTCTGACACTAGTTTCATGGTCAAGTAGGAAACAAAACTCAGCGGCCCTCTCCACTGCTGAAGCCGAGTATATATACCTAGGAAGTTGTTGCGCACAAGCACTTTGAATGTCACTAACGTTAGAAAACTTCGGCCTTAAATATAAGAACGTTTACCTTAGGTACGAAAACAAGTGTGCCATAGACCTGCCGAAAAATACAGTACACCACTCTCGCTCCAAACATATTGACGTTTGTCATCACTTTATCCAGTACCACATTAAGAAAGAGAACGTGAAAGTGAGCTTCATTGGGAATAATGATAACCTTGCTGATATCTTTACAAAACCCCTCCCCGATGCTTATTTTTCTTTACTTCAACTATAACTGGGTGTTTTAGATCTCACCACTTGATTGTGTAGCATCATCTACTGACATTGGGGCATGCTTTTAATTCTATTGATTTATGTGAATTGCCGCTGCACGGTATCCCTAGCGCTGACGGTCGTTGGTTGCATATTTTTTTGGTTTTGCTTTATGTGTTTCTTCTTTTGTTTTTTTATGTTTTCTTTAGTCTTTTTATAATAAAAAATAAAAAAATGAAAAATCAGAAAACTCCAATAACATATATTTTTTGTGAGTTTGCTTTCTTTGATTTGTTTAATCTATTTAGTAAAACAAAAAAAATTATAAAACCCCAAAACAAAATAAAATAAATTATGGATTGTTCTCTATTAGGACACACATGATTAGAATCTAGAGCATATGATTATGTGCACTATTTGATTTAGGATTTTTAATCCCTGCTAACATTGTCTGACTATGTCATAATGTGTCGAATCTATAAGTACTTAGCTACTGAGTGCGTCTAGACATGATAATGTATGTTGAATATGCCTCTAGGTATGTGTGAGGACTTAGGTAGAGTAATGACATTACACTGTTCACACATCCCTAGAAAATGCACACAGGTAGAAATCTATGCATACATGTTATAACTTGTGATATTCTATCTAACATGCTTTAAATAACTTAAACAATCAATGCCACGATATTCCTATTTTTATATAAAGCTAGAACTTTGAACCAATATTCTAACGAAAATATCATTTGTATAAAAGTTAAAGTGTATCTATCTTTTTGGGTAGATTTCGAGTGATTCGGGGTCCTTGATTTCAAAAATTATATTAAATTGATTGTGAAAAAAAATGAATGAATGAGAAAAAAATATTGGGTAAATCATATACTATCACCTCACATATCAATGATACCCCCCAAGCAGTACGCGCTCCTCCTGATAAGTCTTCATGAGCATTGTGAGGATGAACACCTTAGTCAACAGAATCATTTCGATCTTGTACAATGACTATAATTTGAGATAGTGCTCCTTATTTTAATCTTGATATGAAGTAGATAGCAATGTGATATGATTTTTCACTTGATTTCTCTTGTACTAGCATATTGAATTATTGAGATAAAATACGTACTAAAGATTATTTCTACTTGATGTTTTCTTTTGATGCTACACGTACACATGTCATTGTTCTATCTAACGCTTCCACGCATAAGAATTGGACTTCCACTGTATTATATGTCTATAGGACATATGTTCTAATACACGATTTCTATTCCTGACGCTTACATTATTATATTGTATTAACTTTAAGAATCTTTTAGTATTGTACTCCAAATTGGTGTGTATTTAGTTTCACCTGTGCCGTCAAAATTTCGTTTACTCTGAAAAACTAGTCAAATCAACTGATTTTTTATTGGGTAGGTCCGTCCTCATGGTGTTCCACTCAAATTTTAGCTCGTATTGCTTATAATTTTTTTGTATGTGCGCTCATTCTCTAATATCTTTAATATCTCATGACATGGTAGGAGAGTTGAGTGTACACGAGACATGTTCGTTAATCCCCGACCCCTTTCAATAATATTAAAAGGGGGAGAATCGAGTTTTCATGAGTATATCTGATTCTAGTTGAGTGTTGAGCAGTGCTTCGTCACCCAGGGGAAGATCTCACATAAGGGGAGCATACATATGGGGGGAGCATATCTATAAGGGGATCTGTATTGAATTTTTCGTTATTGATTAGTTCTACCTGGTATATTTCACAATTACTAATTGGATTACACTATACCATGTTGTTACTATTTTTATATCTCATGAACGGCAATTGATATTATCAAAAGGTGGAGTTTGTTGGAGCATATGGTTCGCATCTCTTTAGTTTTACAATATCAAATACCGTGTTGTATTTGATCATACGAGGTTTGGGTATAGTGTGCAGGTTTATAGGATCAAAGGAATGAGAAAATAAAGTTCTGGAACCTATCGCCGAGCGCTAGCGCTGCCGCCCGTGCTAGCATTGTCGCCCGCGCTAGCTTCAGAATTAATTTAGGACAAGTTCTCTATGGATAACCGCATGGCACTAGCCTTACTGCAGTTCACTAGCTCTCTTAACGAGCATCGAGTCAGCATGCTACAGCCAGGCAATATCTATGTACTGCGCGGTGATAGCTCAAAAAAGTGGGAAAATATTTTTATCGGATATTTTTCCAAATCTGCTGGATAGCTGTCAAATACACGTGCATCGACCTACCTCCGGGCGCTATCTCTTCCATTAGCAGTGGCCTATTTTCTCAAGAAGTATACAATCGCACATCTCTTTTACTGGATACAATGAGGGAGACATATTCTGATTCTAGGGTTTGTGTGTGTCTTAGAGCAACGTTCTACCATCACTATCGAAGGAAGAGAAAGCCGTCTCCCTCGCATTCTCGCACGAAGATCTATGGCAAGCAAAGGACTACAACAACCAAGAGGACTTGATCAAGTGCAGTAGAATGAAGATCTTTAGTATCGGTCATGCACCACTCAATGGAGGAATCATCTTGAGGGAGAATCTCTTTAAATTTTCTTTACTCTCTTATTGTATTTTTTTTCTTTTCTAATTATTTATGGGTGAGGAAAATTGATCGGTGAAGGTCGTCGAAATTTAGAAAGGGTTCCATGAGAAATGGTCCCGGGGAAGGGACGTTTAGATCAGGGGATCTAGTTGGGATCTAAGACACTTTCAGGAAGAGGGGTGAAGAGTCGGCTCAAAGACCTTTCTGGTAAGGGAAAGGGAGAGAGCCAACCGATCTGGGTAGTGGGTTAGTATAGAAAATGAAAAGGTGTTTGTATTTCACTGCCTCCAATCTTTGGCATCGTGGAGATCTAGATGTTCTTAATTGTAAACCACTTTCATTACTTTTGAATAAAATTATTGTTCATTTTTTTCTTGTTATAATTTTGTGGTTGTTTGCTGGTAGATCTCTGAAGGGTGTGTGAGCCTTTGAAACCAAAGTTTTAGGGAGAAAATGACTTCTGTGACGTACCACCATGCGTTAGCAAGCTAGCGCCCCACAATAGTATCCAGAAATAGTTTTCCTTGGTGAAAATCATTTTTAATTCTGAATTAACTTCGAAAACCTTATTCACCCCCCTCTAAGGTTGGACACCCAATCCAACATGAATAACCCTAAAATGTTGTCTTGAATGGCCCTAAAAGGCAGCCTTGAATTCCCCTACAATACGGCCTCTGTTGGCCCTAAAATGCGGTCTTTAAATGCTTTAAAATGCATCCTTGAATGCTCCTAAAATGTGACCTTGAAGTCCCCTAAATTATAACCTTGAATTCCCCTAAAATGCAGACTTGAATAGCGCTAAAAAGCATCCTTGAATGACCCAAAAAGGGGCCATAAAATACGGCCTTGAACGACCCTAAAATATGGGATTGAATGACCCTAAAATGCTAGCTCAAATGGCTCAAAAATGTATCCTTAAACAACTTAAAACACAGCTTTGAATGGCCATAAAGCATGGTATTGATTGACACTAGAATGCGGCCATAAATGGCCCTAAAATATATCCTTGAACCTCTCTATAATGCGTCCATGAATGGCCCTAACATCCCTAAAATGTGACCTTGAACAGTCCTAAAATGCGACCTAGATTGGCCCTAAAATACAACCTTGAACGACACTAAAATGAAGACTTGAACTATGCTAAAATGCAGTCTTAAACGGTGCTAAAACACGGCTTTAATGGTTCTAAAATGAGGACTTGAATGGCACTAAAATGCGTCTTTAAACTGCGCTAAAATGCAACCTTGAATGACTCTAAAATCTAGCATTAAATGGCCCTAAGACACTGCCTTGAATGAACCAATAATGTGGCCCTGAATGTTCCAATAACACAATGATGAACGACTTGAAAACTTGGTCATGAACACCCCTATAATGCGGCCTCAAAAGCCCCTAAAACATTGTCTTAAATGACACTAAAATGTGGCCTTGAACAACGCTAAAATGTGCCCTTAAATGATTCAAAAAAATTACTATTGTAGAATAAGAAGTCGATATAGCCTATGTATAGCTATTCAGAATAGAAGAAGTATATTTATTATATAGGATTCTTCTTCCATATAGAGTATTCTATATATGCTTCTTATTTTATATAGAAGAGGAAGGGAAAAATCCTATATATAAGAATATATATATATTTATAGAAGAAGAACAAGAAGTCTATATAAGCTTATTATTCTTCTTAGATTGGCTATATAGGGTCATATAAAAGAATAAGAAGCCTATAAAAAGAAGAATATTTAGAATAAGAAACCTATATAGTCTCTTATATATTCTTATGTATATCCTAAGAATAAGACTATATAGGCTTCTTCTTCAATATAAGTTGTATAGGAATTTTCTGAAGAAAACTTCTTCTATAAGAACATATATATCCTATATAGCCTATACTTCTTATATATAAATAAGTTATATATAGGTTCTTATAGAAGAAGTACAGACTATATAGTATCCTATATGACTATATATATATTATTTAGCTACAACGCATATATAGTCTTTTTCTTCCGATATAATAGGCATCATTTTATTATTATTCTATATAGTATTATTATTATTCTTCTTCTATATAGGATATATTAGCTAAATATAGACATACATATACAATTTAATGATATTATTATATAGTTTATAAGCTTTATAAAATATAATATAAGTCCCTTCTTCTATATAATAAGCAAATAGAGCTATATTCAATATAAGGCTCCTTTTATATACTTATTAGTATATTAAATAAGTTTATATATAGTTATATAGAAGAAGATGATGAAGAAGAAATTTATAAAATATAGCTTATATCGAATGTGTATATAGAAAAAGAAAAGTAGAACATCACAAAAGTAGAATAACACAGAAGTAGAAGAAGGAGAAAGCTTTATATATAACACATACTGTCACAGTTGGCATTTAGGGTTTTCAACATTGATAGTGTAGAACAAAAACACACTCTACATGTTACAATAATAGACTATATAGTTATATAGTCTATAGGCTATAGTCTTCTTATATAGGCTATATTCTATGTAGTGTATATTCTTCTTCTTATATATATAGCCTATATAGAAGACGATGACCAAGAAAAAGAAGCAAAATTTTTTTTACTTCTTCTATATATATAGGATTCTTCTATATTTTGGTCTTCAATATAGACAAATATAGTCTATATAGGTATTTTTATGTAGAAAAAGAAGCTAAAATAAGAAGAAGAAACATATACAATTATTTATATGCTGGACAATATAGGCCTTCTTCTTATATATAGAAAAAGAAGAGGCCATATAGACTTCTTCTATATATTGGTTCTTATTTGTATTCTTATATATTCCTCTTCTTCTTTTATATAATTTTCTTCCTCACCCTTTTCTATGTAGAATCATAAATAGAAGGAGAATAATAATAATAAGCATATAGCTTATATAAACTTATATATGGGCTATAATAACAAGAAAAAGAATATAAAAGAAGAATATATATATAAATATTATATAAAAAGGAAAACTTTTGTGCGCATTTGAATCCAAAGAATGAACCACACATAGCATCACAGCCATTAGAAAACCCCCAGCGGTTTCTCCTGGGGCCGACGAACCTCCTGGGGTCGCCGGTTAGGCCGTCGGCACCGCCTCCAGAGGCAATGTGAGGAAATGCACCGTTAAGGTGGTGCGGGATCGAGAAATTTTTTTTAATTTAAATTTCCATTTTTATATTTTGTTTTCTTTTTTTATTATATTAGGAAGTCCTCCCCCATCGGGGGCAGGGGGAGCCCTTAGGGGCGGGGTGGAGCCCGACGGGGCCGGGGGAAGCCTGGCGGGGGGGGGGGGGCAGGGGAAGACGATGGGGGTGGCGGAAGCCTGACAGGGTAGTGGGAATCCAGCCGCGTGCCCTAGCGAGCGGGCGAAGTGAAGTTAAGACCATATTCTTTGGGATAGTAAGTCAAAACCCCCATTATCACTTGACAGAGTTCTCTGAAATTTGCGGGACATTCCTGTATGTCAATATCTCTTATAGTACTGTGAAGTTAAGATTGTTTCCCTTCTCTATTCGAGATAGAGTTAAGGCAAGGCTCCACACCATTTCGCTGGGATCCATTGCTATATACGATGTATTGTCATCTAAATTTCTTGCTAAATTCCATTCGGTGGATAAGATTTTGAGTATAAGGTGAGAAATCACCACCTTCTATCAAAATGATTAAGAGTCACTTGCTGAGATGTGGGAGATGTTCATGGATCTCCTATGGAATTGACCTCAACATGAGTTCTATACGTGGAACTTGGTTGAGAATTTTATCTTTGTTATAGAGCTAAATTATCGTACCATGATCAATGATGTTGTCGGCGGGACACTGATGAACCACACTCTCAGGATGCATTGCAAATTCTACAGGATACTGCTTCCCATAGCTCTTTCTAGATGGCCATATGGAACACCCCAAGAAGTATAAGGGGATTGTCTGAAGTTAACACTATTATTATACCATATGATACGGTACCATCATCCTTTGAGAATGTTGCTCTGCTAAAGAGACCTGCCTCTACTTCTACTTTAGTGATGGCTATCTCGTGCCAAGTTTGTGGGAACCCCAAGCACCATGCTTATAAGTTCCCAGTTGGTGAGCTTTATTATAATTTTTATAATTTGACTGTTGAGGAGAGTATTAATTATGTGAATAATCAAAATCATTCTGCACTATTCTCAAATTCTTATAACCCGGTGTGAGAAATTGCCTGAATTTTTGGAACCAAAATATTGCAGGCTAACGATGGCAACCAGGCCAGAATCAAATTGATGCTCAAGCCTCTGAAACCCAACCGAGGCCGCCATATCTGGGATACAATCAAGGTGCCCCTATGCAGATAAAAAGTGCACTTAAGGAAATGATGGAAAAATTCATGGAGATGGCCCAATCTAATTTGTCCAACCAAATTGCTTCTATGAGAAACTTGGAGATGAAAGTGGGGAAATTAACCCAAATTCCCTTTGAGTGTGCTTAGGGTGCTCTCCCCAATACGATTGAAAAAATCCTTATGAGCAAGGAAATAGCTTGTATGAGTCAGATTGTTGCCATGAGGGCAATTTACTAGTTATTTTCAAGATCAATGATGAGGAAACAATAACATTGTGCGAAATGGGGTCATCACGCAATGTCCTTGCATTGAAAGATGTTATAAAGCTTAATTTGAATATTGATGTTGATGATCGTATATCTCTTATCCTTTCCAATGGGTCTGTGGTAGATTCTGAAGGTGAGGTTAAGGAGGTTGAGGTTATCATGAATGACACTGTGATTGTCGCTAATTTTCTAGTATTGGGACCCATGGAGAACAAATCCATTCCGATATTGGGATTCCCCTTATTGAAAGAGAGTGGCATTACTCTTTATACTGTTGATGGATATGTTAATTTGCCTCCCAAGGTAACGCACCTGCTGGTCCGTACACAATAACCAAGGACCTCAGTATTTTATCTTATTTTGTTTCTAAAGAGACTTTGAGTATTTTGGAATGCAGGTCTGGAATTTTTTAGTTGGAGAAAATTGTGGAGAATGAGAATTCCGATGTCGAGAAGGTGAGGATCAAAGTGAGTACTGAGTTGGAGGGTAATGCAGTTGAATAAGTGAATGAGGATATATTGGATGAGGAGGATGTGATGGATGAAGGCAGTAATGTAACGGAGATGTGTGTTGATGCGGCAAGCTTGGCTGCGAATTCTTCAAATTATGTTATTGATTCTAATTTGTCTTATGAACAATTAAAACATGTTCGATGGGCGGATCTGTCACCTGCGATGGATGAAGAAACAAAGCCTCCTGTTATTCCCATGATGAAAAAACTTATTCTGATCGAGGGCTGAGAGCTCTATGGCGTTCTCCTACTGTGGAGAAGTTTAAGCAAGAAAGATTATTGCGCAACGCTCGTTCTGCTTCTCTCTAGAGTGAGAAGAAGGAGGCTAGAGGCAAAGGACGTAAATCTCTCTTGGCTTTAAGGCTTTCACCTCATGCCCATCTCGCGTGGTGAGGGAGAACCACCATAAATCGGCATATAACTGATTCTTGGTGATTCTCTAGACTGATTTTGCTTTTTCTGTGTTTGATCAGTTGTGATCCTCTGGTTGAGTTAGTTCTTTTTTTTATTTAGTAGCAATAATAAACATGGCTAAAAACTTTATTATTTAATTATTAATATAGGTATTTGGTCCACCTTAAGGATGGTAAACAAAAGGTCTTTTGGGAGACAACCCAAGTTTCTATTTTTATGTTTTATCTAATTCTATACTTTTTCCATCACTATTGTTGTGCCAAGTTCCTTTTCATATGTGTGCATATATTTTTGTAAGGGTGTGGTTCTTCTTCAAAAGTTAACGCTAATCTTTTGGTATGCTCATTTCTTAGCATGGATAATCTCTTCCTTGGCTCTTTCTTGTATTCTTAATGTTTATCATTTGCTCGTATTGTTTAGATTAAGTCTAGGGGAGAGAGAGATATTGCATTGTAACTCGTGCATATGCACATTGCACAACATTCTAGCAGTAGACTTTTTATATCATTTTTATATTATCATGTTCATATTCACCACACACCACAACACCCACATGAGTGCGTGCTTAGTTATTAACACATTACGAGCTTTCTCATTTTCTGTGCGTGATTTGAAAAATCATAGTGTTTCCTTTAGGATTGTGAGGCGGAGTAAAATGTTAACTCCTTTAGTGCTCCTAGTCGAGTGCTCATGTCTCACATAGAAATTTTTGTAGATTCAATTTCTTTTTATGTTTTTAGTTTATATTTTTCTATTAGCATAGATATTATTTACTCTACATAAAATTTGTGAATTCGGTGTAAATCAAAGGGTAACATAGTAATTTGGGTAGACGTTCGTTAGCCTCATATTGCGCGAGTCGGGAGGAAGGATTATCTTTCTCGTTGGCTAAGAACTTGCCCCAAGCTACTCTCAAAGCATGGGTACACAGTTAGTCAAGCGTGCGAGTGTGATGTTGGCCTTCATTTTGGCCCGGTTGAGCCTTTGTTCCCGATCCTATCATCTTATCCTTGTTAGCCCCATTATGCCTACCCATGCTTTGATTCAGTTCCACTTTCATCTCACCAAAGCCTCAATGCCAAGCCAAGTTGCACACCCAAATTTGAGCTTTAGTGTATTTCAATTTCATGATTAGGGTGTTGATGTGGTGATTATGTTGAGGATATGTGGATGTGCCTTATTGAAAATGTGATGAAAGAAAATTTATTATGAAAAAAATATTATTAAAAATGAAATTTGTTAAAAAAAAGTGAAAAGATAAAATAAAAGAAGAAAAGTTTAATTGATAATCGAGATTTGTGAAATTTTGTTGGAGTAGGCAGTGCACATACCCATATAGTAAATTCTAAGCCTGGGGGTGTGGTGCACCTGCGTGTTATTATTGCGTGAGGGTAGTGTTTTGTGCCTGCTCATTTGGGTTAGGTGTGTAGCCCTCATATTTATCATATTATACCTCACCTAAACCCAAGCCCCATTCTAAACCTAAAGTCCTATTGATTCGTGCATTGAATCAAACCAGTATCATGGAGAGAGTATGAACGAGCAAGCTTATGGTCACCGTCATTAATGGATTTCTTTGGAAGTTTTCCAGAGCCCTGGTCTTTGGCAATGTTGTAACGCCCCCGATTTTTCTGCGATTATTTTAATCCTTGTTGGCGTTACGTCGATGCGTTTTCGTGGCTTGTGCCATCTATGGAGTGTGGTCTTACCCCCTTAGAACTGAGTGCACTATTTTGTAGCCTATGGGCAAGATCTCCCTAACAAGCGGAGTCGTTTTGGGTGACAAGTTGTGGCCTCTCGGGGGATGCTTGTGTTTTGGCTTCGGGTGGGTATAACTCGAGTTCTGTTCGTCGAAAATTAATTTTGACTTCGTCGTTGTGTTCGTAGCATGGGTATTTAGCTACGGTGCGAATTTCGTCAAATTCCGAGGTAGTTCAGTTTTCGCGTTGTTTTGGTGCTTTATGTAATTCCTTTATAAATTATATAATTATATATATATATATATATATATATATAGGTTAAGTATTAGGTTAGAATTAAAAAGGCCCCGCTTCATCTTCTTTACGTAAGAACCGCCTCCCCTGTACGAGAGAAACGGAGAAACCGCCGAGCCTTGCCTTCCACCGCCGATTCACGGAGCGTTCGTAGACGGAATTCGATTCCGAGAGTGGATTCAGATTGCTCTCGTCAAGACCTTCATTCATACGGTAATAAATTCGATTTTCATGGAGTTTTAGGAGGATTGGAATTTTTGGTTTTGAGGATTTTCTGCCATTAATGTTAGGGAGAATGTTTTTAGGTGCTGCTGCTTTTAGTGCCAAGTGAAGGAGAGGGAAAGCCGTCCAAGCTTCGCCGGAAATCGAGACAAGTGGTGTTCTTGCCCTTGCCAAATTGTTTTTTTTGTTCATAGATCCTACTCGCTTCTATCATTTTTATCTCCTATTTTCCGTCTCAAATGTTTAGGCATAGTTTGTATGGTAGTGGTGCGCATCGTTGGTGGTTTCCTGCTGCTACTGCAGTTGCGTGGGCCGTGTGCGCGTTCCGGTGTCGTTCGGGAAATCCCAAACGGTACAGGTTAACCGCGCACGATCATCAACCGTTAGGGCGCATGACTACTGGTCGTGTGCCTATGTTCGTGCGCGTGCACTTATTTATTTTCTAAAGTTCTGTCTCGGATATCGCACGAGCACTGGAAAACAGTGCACACGACCACCGGTCGTGCGCCACTGCTCGTGCGCAAATGCTAAGTTTTCTGTCAGGTTTTCCAGGTTCACTTCGCACGGTCATCAGCCAATGAGTGCGCACGACCACTGGTCGTGCGCTCTGTATTTATATTTTTCTTCTGCTCCCGTATTTAGTTGGCTTCGTTGCACGGGTTATGTGGGCATGAGTGTTTTGTGTTGCGTTAAGGTAGTAACGTAAGAGTAGTTGTTGTGATAGTTTCATTTTGCATGGCACGTTGAGTGAGTGAAGTTCACACAATGCGGTGTCGAGAGGACCCAGCGCCAAGTCGTGTTGAGTCATTTCAACACTTTTTTTCCCTACCTCGATTTCCATTCCCGAGTGAATTCTTTGTTTATGTTTTGAGTTTCCTTGTCGGCCGTGTTTTTCTTTCCAAATGGCCGAATCGTGGGTCATGGTTAGTAGTGGTGGTTTGAAGCTCTTCATGGTGGAGGTGTTGTGTAAATTAGCCGTGGCCACCCTTTTCTTCTATCTTGCACTAGGTACGGGCTGAGCAAGGTGGTGGAAGGTCCCTAGTGCTTTTACATGTAGACCCTTGAGCTTGTTGACTTGGAAATGGTGGTTGGGGAACTGAGTTTGCCTCCAAACCGGGTCCATATTGTTTGTTTTGCTACTACCATCTCCAACAGCTTAGGGTATTAGGTATTTCTTCCTTGGTAGATTACAACACTTTGGGCTCTTGGTAGCCTAGTAGGCTCTGCAGGAAGTAGTTTCTGGGCAGGGTTGATGCTGTTTCCTCGCACCTAGTGCATTTTCTTTCTGTCTTGTCTTGGGCAGTTGTGACCTTTTTCTGCTTTGTGTTTTCCTCTTTCATTTATTCCCTGGTGGACACTTTCATGCAGTTCTTTTTGTTTTGCTTGCTGAGGTATTCTTTCTTTTTTTGAATGCCTCAGGTTTGGAGCAGTAGCCAGTTTGGTGGCTAGGTTGCAGTGGTGTTGCTAGTGGTCTCTTGGACTTTGGAGATCCTGTTGCTTTGTTTGTGAGGTAGTTTTTCTGTACCTTTTCTTACAGACATGCATATGTGCCAGTGGGTTCGTGTCAGGTTGTTGGCGCCCACTGGTAGTTTTTTTACCCTTGTACTAGATATACTTCTTTTGTTGCTACCATTTTCTGGAGATAGTCTACTTGCTCTGGGGAGGATTTATGCTAGGTTGCTAGTTATTTTTAAACTACAACTATTACTATAAGTACAGTTCATGATCAGCATGTTTTATAAAAATTAAATCACTATTTTCCAAACGACGTATAAAGATCGATTTCTTATATATAGTATAAATTATATGTAGAGTCTTGCATAGTGTAAGTGGTCCTCATGGGTCTCTTATGCACTCACTTAGGATGTCAATCTTGAATAAAGTATCTTCCGCAGCGTATAAGTATAGTTTTTAATTGTGGACTAGGTGATCCACCGAGCCGAGGGATACGACCTCTAAAATATAACTGATTTTCTAATCATTGAACTCATGATTTTCTTTCATTAAGTTTGTGGATGGTTTTGCCTGAGCGTCAGAAGTTATCCCCTGCTTGACGTGGCATCATGACGCGTGTTTTCTCATACTCTGATAATTCCTAAATTCGGAGAAAATGCGGGTTGTGACAGTTGGTATCAGAGGGAGGTTGCTTGACAAGTTAGTCGGGCAACCTTCCTTTGTTTGTTTTTGGTAGTTCATCATCATGTCATTCACACACCGATATGTCATCAGCACGTCTTGGCAAACGCACGAACACTACACTCATAGCATAACATGAAGTATACGGGGCATATTATGTAGTATGGGATGCATAATATGTGTTCGTATATGGATCCACCATAGGGGCAACATGTGAGGGTTATGTAGTATGGGATGCATAACCTCACCACATGGCTGCGACTAGCATGCTTTCTTTTTCATTGCATGAGAATGTTATGTAGTATGGGATGCATAACATTTTCATGTGTACGCCGCTCATAACATGCATTAGGGCCTTTTTAGAATGCATAACACAAACATGCATAGCATAACATTGCATAAGCACAACGTGCCAAGCTAAAGACTGGCAGGATGACATATGCACACACATAAGTTTTCGAGTCAATATAATATAAAGTCATGCATTCCCGATCTAGGCACAAGAGTTAGTAGGGTGGTGATTAACCATCCTAGGATAGGGCATAACATCAATTTCGTAAAGAGATAAACTCCCAGAGCAAGTTTAGCAGCTTTAAGTTTATATCTATATATGTATTGTCTGTACTTGTAGTTGGTTCTAGTCGTTGTATTAGGATCTAACTAGTGTTGCTATGATTTTAGGATGGCGCGACGACCTGCGACTCGATCGACTCCCCTGTCTGAGGGTGAGTCATCTGGAGCTCAGAACGATGTGGTGATCGAGAGTCTGCGTCAGAGTAGCGATTCCACGAGCAGGCAGTTGGTAGAGGTGCAGGCCCAGATTCAGTCCCTTGTGGCAGGTCATACTCAAGGTGTGCAAGGTCCTGCAGGGGGGTTAGCTGTCCCTCCTCCTCCTACACCCTAAGACCTCCAGTGGTGGTGCCAGCCGAGATGGCCTTCATCTCGCAGTTTCAGAGGCTGAGCCCCCCACTTATGACGGGAAGGCAGATTTCATGGTGATAGACGACTGGATGATATCCATGGAGGAGATGTTCTCGTACTCAAGGATTGCAGATGATCAGAGGGTGATGAAAGCCGCCTATCAGCTTAAAGGTTTGGCTAAGAGTTGGTGGCTGAGAGAGAAGGAGAGTTTGGTAGCTGGATGCTCTTGGGAAGTGTTCAAGGAGATGCTGTTGAAAAAGTTCTTACCCTCGGTCGAGCGTGACCGCCTCATGAATGACTTCCTCCATCTGAAGCAAAGGAAACTATCAGTGGGTGAGTATGAGATAGAGTTCAGCAAGTTGTGCCGTTTTGCCCCTGGATTGGTCAGCATTGAGGCTGATCGGGTTAAGCGATTTCTCGGTGGTTTGAGGAGCGAGGTGCAGCAGTTGACCAGTGCATATGGGTCAGAGACTTATGCAGGAGTAGTAGAGGCTGCTCTGAAGGTGGAGGCTATTGAGACCGCGGGGAGCAGCAGCAAATGAGGATGGACAAGAGGAAGTTTGTGGAGAAGAAACCCCAGGTACCCGGTGCGGCTCCGGGAAAGAGGAGCTAGGTGGAGAGCAGCTTCTGTGGCCGGTCAGGCCACCGCGTCGAGAGATGTTTCAAGAAGGCAGCAGCTCAGAGGCAGGAGCAGGTTCATGCGATTCAGGGTGCTCCTAGGAGAGATGTCTCATGTTCAGTTTGCAAGCGATCCAGGCATGATGCTGCCCAGTGCTGGTCCAAGGATAAAGTCTGCTTTTAGTGTGGGCAGAAGGGACACATCAAGTCTAGGTGTCCTCAGGTTCAGCCTGTTCTTCCTATAGTTCCACTTCAGGCTCTACCACCACCTCAGCGTGTGGATAAGGGAAAGGGAAAGCTGAACGTGATATCTTCCGAGGAGGCTCAAGCTTCGACTCAGGTCATCTCAGGTTAGTTGTCATTCCAGCCTGAAAGTTTTGTTCTTGTTTTGCTTGAATATTTGCGGTATTGTTGTGGTAGTTCCTTAGTTTTCTATGCTCCTATAGGGAAATTTAAGGTGAAGAACCACTGGGCGCGTGTTCTGTTCGACTCCGGCGCTACCCACTCGTTCGTGGCTAGAGCCTTTGTGGAGCGACATCGGTTGACTTTAGATCGAGTTCGGGATACCTTCCATTTCAAGTTCCCCTCTGGTGAATCTGTGTTGTCAGATTTGGGCATATTGGATTGCCCTGTTTTGTTGGGGGACTTTCTTGCGAAGGCAGACCTGAAGATGATTGATCTGGAGGACTTCGATGTTATTTTGGGCATGGACTGGCTGTCTAGGTATGATGTAGTCATTCAGTGCAAAGGAAAGCGCTTGGAATTCATCAGGGACGACGGTCAGCCCGGCAGTGTATATGCTGATCTATGCCACGATTCTCCTGTCATTTCTGCGGTATGTGCTCAGAAGCTGTTTCTTTCGGATTGTTTTGCTTGTTTGGTCTCGATGGTTGAGACCGCTGTTAGTGGACCACGCTTGGAGGAGATTCCAATTGTTTGTGGCTTCGCCGATGTTTTTCCGGATGATCTGTCGGGTCTTCCTCCCGAGCGGGATGTGGAGTTTGTGATTGATTTAGAGTCGGGTACGCGTCCTATTGCTAAGGCGCCGTACCATATGGCCCCTCGTGAGTGAGAGGAGTTGCGGGTTCAGTTGGATGAGCTATTGGCAAAGGGATTTATCAGGCAGAGTTCATCGCCTTGGGGTGCTCCTGTGCTGTTTGTGAAGAAGAAAGATGGGTCGATGCGGCTTTGCATCGACTATAGAGAGCTGAACAAAGTTACAATTAAGAACAGGTACCCTTTGCCGAGGATCGATGATTTATTTGACCAGTTGCGCGGTAGCACGGTGTTCTCCAAGATCGATCTTCGTTCTGGCTATCATCAGCTCAGGATCCGTGAGGCAGATATTCCACAGACTGCGTTTAGATCACGGCATGGACATTTTGAGTTCTTGGTGATGTCGTTTGGTCTGACCAACGCACCATCGGCCTTCATGGATATGATGAACCGGGTGTTCAAGGATTTTTTAGACAAGTTCGTGGTGGTCTTCATCGATGACGTGTTGGTTTATTCTCGCAGCGTGGAGGAGCACGAGCAGCATCTGCGCTTGGTTCTATCAGAGTTGAGGAATCACAAGTTATTCGCCAAGTTGAGCAAGTGCGAATTTTGGTTGCCTCAGGTCTCGTTTCTACGCCACGTGGTGAACAAGGATGGGATCTCGGTCGACCGGAAAAGATCGCAGCAGTGATGGATTGGAGTAGGCCGAATACCCCTAAGGAGATCAGGAGTTTCCTAGGGTTGGCCGGCTACTACAGGAGGTTCGTGGAGGGTTTCTTTTCCCTGGCTGCACCTTTGACCAAGCTGACTCAGAAGAACGTGGCTTTTGTTTGGAGCGAGAAGTGTGAAGAAGCCTTTCTGGAGCTAAAGAAGAGATTGTGCACTACTCCCGTTCTGACCCTGCCTACTGAGGGTGTGGATTATGATGTATACGTGGATGCTTCGCATGTAGGACTGGGATGCGTATTGATGCAGGTTGGAAAGGTGATTGCCTATGGGTCAAGGCAACTGAAGACTCATGAGAAGAATTATCCTACGCATGACCTTGAGTTTGCAGCGGTAATTTATGCGTTAAAGTTGTGGAGGCATCTACTTTATGGGGCTCAGTGCAAGATCTTCACTGACCATAAGAGCCTGAAGTACGTGTTCACGCAGAAGGAGTTGAATCTGCGCCAGCGGCAGTGGTTAGAGTATGTGGCCGATTATGATGTAGAGATCCAGTATCATCCAGGCAAGGCCAATGTTGTGGCCGACGCCCTGAGCCAAAGGACGGGAAAGATCTTTAACCTCTCCGCCGATCTTTTAGTGGAGGAGTTCCTCCTTATGGATATATCAGTGGGATGCTGCGGTATGCAGAGTAGTTTATCAGTGGCAGAGCCGACATGGATTTCTTTGACCAGACTGCACCAGAAGGACGATCCGGATCTTTTGCACTTATTCACAAGGACCGAGAAGGGGGAGTTGCCAGACTTTGCTATCGATGATGCGAGTACTTTGAAGTACCGCGGCAGATTTTGCATCCCCGTTGTTGGGGATATTAGAGGTATGATTTGTAGAGAGGCTCATGGATCCAGCGTTGCCTACCATCCAGGATCTACGAAGATGTATCGTGACTTAAAGCAAATTGCCTGGTGTTATGGCATGAAAGGTGATATTGCCCGATTTGTTGTTGAGTGCCACACTTGCAAGCGTATGAAGGCCGATCATGGAAGGCCTGGTGGCAAGTTGACTCCGTTAGAGATGCCGACTTGGAAGTGGGAAAGTATATCTATGGACTTCATTACGGGCTTACCTAAATCCCCGAGGGGATTTGATTCTGTTTGGGTTATAGTGGATAGATTGACGAAGTGTGCTCACTTCGTGCCATATAAGATTGATTTCCCGATGAAGAAGATAGCAGAGTTGTACTTGAATGAAGTCATCCGACTCCACGGTGTGCCGATTAATATCATTCTTGATCGAGACTCCCGATTTACTTCTCGTTTTAGGCAAAGTCTGCAGGAGGGTTTGGGTACGGATCTGAGATATTCTACTGCTTACCACCCTCATACCAATGGGCAGACGGAGCGGGTGAACCAGATAGTTGAGGATATGATCCGATGCTACATTTTAGACCACGGTGGAGCGTGGGATGAGCGGCTGCGACTTATGGAATTTGCATACAACAACAGTTATCAGGAAAGTTTGCAGATGGCTCCGTTCGAAGCCTTGTATGGGAGGCGCTGCAGAACTCCGTTGTTTTGGGCTGAGGCTGGTGAGAGGCCTTTGTTGGGTCCCGATGCGCTGGAAGAAATGGAAGTCGCAGTGAAGCTTATTCGGGAGAAGCTTCGTATAGCTCAGTAGAGGTACGAGAAGAACGCCAATCGGCGTAGGTCTGCCTTGGAGTTTTCTGTAGGGGACCTTGTATTTCTCAAGGTTTCCCCGATGGTGGGTGTAAAGAGGTTTGGTATGAATCGGAAATTGGACCCAAGGTATGTGGGCCCGTTTGAGATTTTGGAGCGGATTGGCGTGTCAGCGTATAGATTGGATTTGCCAGCAAACTTCCCAGGTGTTCATAATGTTTTTCATGTAAGCCAATTACGGAAGTGTGTGCGCAGCAGTGGGTAGGTCTTGGATGTTGTTCCCAGTTGGAGCCCAACCTCTCTTTTGTTGAGGTGCCGATCCGTATTTTGGATACTCAGGAGCGAGTGCTGCGAAAGAAGTCCATTCCGATGGTGAAAGTTCTTTGGAGGAATCAGGCTTTGGAGAGCGCGACTTGGGAGTTAGAGTCGGCTGTGAGGGAGGCTTACCCTCAGCTGTTTCCCTGATTAGTTTGGTTTTTTTTCTTCTTGTGATGTTTGGATTATTACTTTCCTTCTATAATAGAAGTGTGGTGCGTAAAGTTTCGAGACGAAACTTTCTTTTAGGGGGAGTGACTGTAACGCCCCCGATTTTTCTGCGATTATTTTAATCCTCGTTGGCGTTACGTCGACGCGTTTTCGTGGCTTGTACCATCTATGGAGTGTGGTCTTACCCCCTTAGAACTGAGTGCCCTATTTTGTAGCCTATGGGCAAGATCTCCCTAGCAAGCCGAGTCATTTTGGGTGACCCGGTGTGGCCTCTCGGGGGATGCTTGTGTTTTGGCTTCGGGTGGGTATAACTCGAGTTCTGTTAGTCGAAAAATAATTTCGACTTCGCCGTTGTGTTCGTAGCATGGGTATTTATCTATGGTGCGAATTTCGTCAAATTCCGAGGTAGTTCAGTTTCCGCGTTGTTTTGGTGCTTTATGTAATTCTTTTATAAATTATATAATTATATATATATATATATATAGGTTAAGTATTAGGTTAGAATTAAAAAGGCCCCGCTTCATCTTCTTCACGTAAGAACCGCCGCCCCTGTACGAGAGAAACGGAGAAACCGCCGAGCCTTGCCTTCCACCGCCGATTCCCGGAGCGTTCGTGAACGGAATTCGATTCCGAGAGTGGATTCGGATTGCTCTCGTCAAGACCTTCATTCATACGGTAAGAAATTCGATTTTCGTGGAGTTTTAGGAGGATTGAAATTTTTGGTTTTGAGGATTTTCCGCCATTAATGTTAGGGAGAATGTTTTTAGGTGCTGCTGCTTTTAGTGCCAAGTGAAGGAGAGGAAAAGCCGTCCATGCTTCGCCGGAAATCGAGGCAAGTGGTGTTCTTGCCCTTGCCAAATTGTTTTTTTTGTTCATAGATCCTACTCGCTTCTATCGTTTTTATCTCTTATTTTCCGTCTCGAATGTTTAGGCATAGTTTGTATGGTAGTGGTGCGCGTCGTTGGTGGTTTCCTGCTGCTACTGCAGTTGCGTGGGTCGTGTGCGCGTTCCGGTGTCGCTCGAGAAATCCCAAATGGTACAGTTTAACCGCGCACGATCATCAACCGTTAGGGCGGACGACCACTGGTCGTGTGCCTATGTTCGTGCGCGTCCACTTATTTATTTTCCAAAGTTCTATCTCGGATATCGCACGAGCACCGGAAAACAGTGCGCATGACCACCGGTCGTGCGCCACTGCTCGTGCGCAGATGCTAAGTTTTTTGTCAGGTTTTCCAGGTTCACTTCGCACGGTCATCAGCCAATGAGTGCGCACGACCACTGGTCGTGTGCCACTGGTCGTGCGCTCTGTATTTATATTTTTCTTCTGCTCCCGTATTTAGTTGGCTTCGTTGCACGGGTTATGTGGGCATGAGTGTTTTGTGTTGCGTTAAGGTAGTAACGTAAGAGTAGTTGTTATGATAGTTTCGTTTTGCGTGGCACGTTGAGTGAGTGAAGCTCACTCAATGCAGTGTCGAGAGGACCCAGCGCCAAGTCGTGTTGATTCATTTCAACACTTTTTTTTCCTACCTCGATTTCCGTTCCCGAGTGAATTCTTTGTTTATGTTTTGAGTTTCCTTGTCGGCCGTGTTTTTCTTTCCAAATGGCCGAATCGTGGGTCGTGGTTAGTAGTGGTGGTTTGAATCTCTTCATGGGGGAGGTGTTGTGTAAATTAGCCGTGGCCACCCTTTTCTTCTATCTTGCACCAGGTACGGGCTGGACAAGGGGGTGGAAGGTCCCTAGTGTTTTTACATGTAGACCCTTGAGCTTGTTGACTTGGAAATGGTGGTTGGGGAACTGAGTTTGCCTCCAACCCGGATCCATGTTGTTTATTTTGCTACTACAATCTCCCACAGCTTAGGGTATTATGTATTTCTTCCTTGGTAGATTACAGCACTTTGGGCTCTTGGTAGCCTAGTAGGCTCTGCAGGAAGTAGTTTCTGGGCAGGGTTGATGCTGTTTCCTCGCACCTAGTGCATTTTCTTTCTGTCTTGTCTTGGGCAGTTGTGACCTTTTTCTGCTTTGTGTTTTCCTCTTTTATTTATTCCCTGGTGGACACTTTCATGCAGTTCTTTCTGTTTTGCTTGCTGAGGTATTCTTTCTTCTTTTGAATGCCTCAGGTTCTGAGCAGTAGCCAGTTTGGTGGCTAGGTTGCAGTGGTGTTGCTAGTGGTCTCTTGGACTTTGGAGATCCTGTTGCTTTGTTTGTGTGGTAGTTTTTCTATACCTTTTCTTACAGACATGCATATGTACTAGTGGGTTCGTGTCAGGTTGTTGGCGCCCACTGGTAGTTTTTTTACCCTTGTACTAGATATACTACTTTTGCTGCTACCATTTTCTGGAGATAGTCTACTTGCTCTGGGGAGGATTTATGCTAGGTTGCTAGTTATTTTTAAACTACAACTAGTACTATAAGTACAGTTCATGATCAGCATGTTTTATAAAAATTAAATCACTATTTTCCAAACGACGTATAAAGATCGATTTCTTATATATAGTATAAATTATATGTAGAGTCTTGCATAGTGTAAGTGGTCCTCATGGGTCTCTTATGCACTCACTTAGGATGTCAATCTTGAATAAAGTATCTTCCACAGCGTATAAGTATAGTTTTTAATTATGGACTAGGTGATCCACCGAGCCGAGGGATACGACCTCTAAAATATAACTGATTTTCTAATCATTGAACTCATGATTTTCTTTCATTAAGTTTGTGGATGGTTTTGCCTGAGAGTCAGCAGTTATCCCCTACTTGACGTGACATCATGATGCGTGTTTTCTCATACTCTGATAATTCCTAAATTCGGAGAAAATGCGGGTTGTGACAAATGCCCACCTTATCGTCTAGTCTAATTTATTCCTACGCGTGACTGGATGATTCACTGTGATTAAATTTTTGAGTAGAAATAATATATAAATACGATCTTAGAAATTTATAGACTAATATGTATAATTAGAAATTTCTTCTAATGCTTTTTTGTGAATGTGAGTATGCAACTTCGCATGGTACTCCGTATTTGCAATTATTAAGCCAGCTAATCCTTTTTACACTGAGAGATGATTTTCTCAGGACGATAAAATGGTTAAGTCTGGGGTGTGATGAGTCCGATATTTATAGGGTTTTCAGACTCATCTAGGCTAGATTTCACACATGTGCACTACACTTTTAGTATTTTTTGCTTGTATTCCACTTGTACACACTTTCATGCTTAGTGTAGAAGTTAGGACCAATGTGGTGTGCAATTGCTTGGTATATTGTTGGGGGTAAGTACTTGGTGCTCCCCATTCATTTTCTAGTATTTTATTTGTTATGTGTTCCCAGATTTGGTTTGAATGTGCGGGTGGGCAGATCTCCTATGTTTCTTAGGTTATTTTCTATAGGAATCGCACGGTCATTCATTTTTCTTCCCGCACGATCGGTACGATTGTGCGATGCCTACAACTCTGTTTTTTATGATCTGTCCCGGGCCGTGTGATTTGATCATGTATGGACTATTTTGCCCGTGTGTGACCAAATTACATAACCTCGTCTTTTTGTTTAATATTTTATATTATTATCACTCGTGTGTTTTCTTCACGCATGATCGGATTCAACGGTGTGAGAAGGAAAACACATGATCTGCTTATTTTGCCTTTTTTGTGATTTGTCACTAACCTGTGATTTGTTCTCATATGAGCTATTTTGCCTGTGCATGATCAAAATCACACAGTCTCCTAGTGTATCAGTCTGGGTGAGTCCTGCATGATTATTATTGTATGATGTACACATAGTCGTGCTTTCGACCGTGTGTGCTCTTTTTTCTGACTGCTTACTATTTAAGCGTTGGAGTTTAACCTATTCCAGAAATTAATCTCCATTCTCGTGCAGAAGAGCTCGTTTCACCCCATTTTGTCACTCCCTCGCCTCCCACCATCGTGAGACCCTTCGACCATATTCCTCTTGAAGATCAAAGGCAAGGAGATCCTCTTGGCCTCCTCCATCGATCGCTTGCTCCCTAAGGTGATTTTGAGTGATCTCTTATTGACCTAGTGAAGTTCTCCGATGATATTGTGGCCGAAGATAAGTTGATGGAGAAGATAGGTAATATAGAAAAAGGTGACGACTATTCCGTACCTCTAACGACAGTTGGAGAATGATCAAAGACGGGGCTTGACAACCCTAGATTCTTGTCGTGAACCTTTGATGAGTCTCTGCCCTTTGGTTGTAATCTCACCCTCTTCATATTGTTGTAGCTTTACTCTTAATTCCTCGGTTGTATGTGTGGATGTTTGCTAAACCCTAAATGTTTTGTTCTTCATTTCATGTCTATGTGAAATATTCTTATGGTTTGTGCAAGTGAGGAGTGCCTCCACTGTGACATTTCTTTTCCCCCAGCATGAGCATTGTCGTAAAAGTAATTGCTAGTGGCATACATTGTGAGGAGGTTTCTTACGACACTCATTCCGCCTTTTCGAGCCATTCCCTTTACTAGACTTCTCGTCATTTTACCTTCTGAAGAAGTGAATTGCGGCCTACATATTCTCTAACAACCATGTGAAGCGGTGCTTGCGACCTACATTAGTGTAGTTAATTTTTCTTTAGTTTTTCTAAATCAACCCAAAGCCCCTATTTTAGTAAAAATCTTTATAATGAGTTTTCTAAACAATAGAATCATGAACCCCAACCTACGTTCCTCTGAGATCGATACTTGGAGAGTTACTCCCACATTTTATATTACTTGAGTGACCGATGCACTTGCCGTTAGTGCATCAAGTGTTTGGCATCGTTATCGGGGAACGCAAGCGTCATGTGAATCTTTTCTTGAGAAAACTATTATAAAGGTTTTTTATTTATTTATTTCTATTTCTTTTTTGTTGCGAGTGTATGCAGGGGAGAGGCCCTAGTGATTTAGTTGAGTTTGATCTAGAGATAGAGCAGATGCTGCGTGCACGCTACCGTACAGTTACTGCTATGGAAGTTCTTAGGATCAATAGGAATGAGCATAGGGAAGAGGACGTGCCCCTTGTTGGAAAAGCTGTCGATGAAGATGATGTGATCTGGCCAAGGACCTGGATGATACGGGATTATACTACTCCCACTATTAGGTATGTGTACCTTGGATTTGTCTCGACCATTACTAATAACCAGTTTGAAATCAAGCCGACTATCTTGAACATCATCTGCAACAATTCCCAATTTTTAGGGATGACAAGTGAAGACCCCCATCTTCCCTTGGCAGAGTTCTCAAAAATTTGTGAGACGTTCCTGTATGTTGGTATCTTTGATGATATGGTGAAGTTTAAGACTATTTACCTTCTCTCTTCAGGACAATTCTAATTCATGGATCAAGACCATTCCACTAAGAGCCACTGCTATGTAGGATGTGTTGTTTTAAATTTCTTGCTAAATTCCATCTGGTGGATAAGATTGTTAGTATGAGGCAAGAAATCGCCACCTTCTATCAAAATGACTAGGAGATACTTACTAAGGCATGGGAGAGGTTCATGGATATCCTACGGAAGTGCCCACAACACGAGTTCTAGCCATGGAACCTGGTTCAGAATTTTTACTTTGTTATAGAGTCAAATTACTGTGCCATGATCAATGCTGCTACTTGGTGGACACTGATGAACATACTCCGTAGGATGCATTGTGAATCCTACAGGATACTAATTCCCACACCTCGTTATGGACGGCTAGTCGGAACACCCGGAGAAGTACAAGGGGATTGTATGAATTGAAAACTACTGTGCCACCAGCTGATGCGGTACCATCATCCTTTAAAAATGTTGCTCTACTGAAGAGACCTAACTTAATATCTACTCTGGTGATGGCTATCTCATGCCAAGGATGCCAGAACCCCGGGCACCATGCTTGTGAGTGCCCCGCTGGCGAGCTTTCTTCTGATTTTTCTAATTTGAATGTTGAGGAGAGTACCAATTATGTGAACAATCAAAATTATACTACAAAATTCTCAAATACTCAAAACCCAGGTGTGATAAATCACCCGAATTTCTCTTGGAACCAAAATGCTGTAGGACAACGATGGTAATCGGGCCAGCATCAATTTGATGCTGAAGCCTCTGGAAGCTAACCGAAGCCGCCACATACAGGCTATAATCAAGCTGCCCCTATGTAGAGAAAATGTGCACTCGAAGAAATGATGGAAAAATTCATGGAGATAGCCCAATCTAATTTGGCAAACCAAACTACTTCTATGAGAAACTTGGAGATGTAAGTGGGGAAATTGGCCCAAGTGATCTCTGAGCATGCTCAAGGTGCTCTCCCCAGCACGATTGAAAAAATCATCGTGAGTAGGGGTAGAGCTTGGCCGATTTGGATGGTTGTCCTGATGGCGATTTAATAGTTAACTGAAAGATCAATGATATGGAAACCATAGCATTGTGTGACACGAGGTCATCCTGCAGCAACCTTGCATTGTAAGACATTGGAAAGCTTAATTTGAATATTGATGTTTATGATCAGACATATCTTGTCCTCTCCAACGGGTCTATGTTGGAATCTGAAGGTGAGGTTAAGGAGGTCGAGGTTGTCATTGACAACACTGTAATTGTTGCTAATTTTCAAGTATTTGGACACATAGAGAACATGTCCATTCTGATTGTGGGTGTCCCCTTCTTGAAAGAGAGTGACGCTACTCTTCATATTGTTGATGGCTATATTACTTTGCCTCCCAAGGTAACACACCATGTCTCTCTATCCATAACAACCAAGGACCTCAATGTTTTATCTGATGTTATTCCTAAAGTGGCTTTGAGTATTCAAGAATGCAGGTCTGAAAATTTTAAGTTGAAGATAATTGTGGAGAAAGGGAATTCTGATGTCGAGAAGGTGAGGATCGAAGCGAGTGCTGAGTTGGAGGGTGATGTGATTGAGTAAGTGAATGAGGATACGTTGGATGATGAGGATGTCATGGATGAAGGCGGTGATGTCTCGGAGTTGTGTGTTGATGCCGTAAGCTTGGCTGCAAATTCTTCAAATTATGCTACTAATTCTAATATCTCTTGTAAATAATTAAAACAAGTTTGATGGGCAGATCTGTCACCTGTATAGGGTGAATAAATGATGCCCCCTATTGCCCCCATGATAAAAAAACTAATTCTGATCGAGGGTCGAGTACTCGATGGTGTTCTCCCACCATGGAGAAGCTAAAACAAGAAAGATTGTTGTGCATCGCTCGTTCTTCTACCCTCTGGCATGAGAAGGAGAAGGCTAGATGCAAAGGAAGTAAATCAAGCTTTCACCTCCTATCCATCTTGCGTGGTGGGGGAGAACCACCACAAGTCGTCATACAGCCGATTCTTGGCGATTCTCCGGGATATTTTTGTTTTTTGTGTTTGATCAGTTGTGATCCTCTTGTTGAGTTAGTTCTGTTGTTTTTATTTTGTAGTAAGAGTAGACATGGATAAAAACTTTATTATTTAACTTTTAATACATGTATTTGATCAAAATTAAGGGCGATAAACAAAGGGCTTTCAGGAGACAAACCCAAGTTTCTATTTTTATATTTTATATAATGTTATACTTTTGTAATCACCACTCTTGTTCCAAGTTCCTTTTCGCAGGTATGGCTATATTTTTGTAGGAGCATGGTTCTTCTTCATAAGTAAACATAAATCTTCTGGTATGCTCGTTTCTAAGCATGGGTAATCTCTTCCTCAACTCTTTCTTGTATTCTAAATGAATATTATTTACTTGTATTGTTTAGATTAAGTCTAGGGGAGAGAGCGCTATTGTTTTGTTACCCATGCACGTGCGCATTGCACAACATGCTTGAAGTACACTTTTTATATCATTTTTATATTATCATGTCTATATTAACCGCACACAACAGCACCCACACATGTGTGTGCTTAATTATTATCATGTCTCGCATAGAAATTTGTGTAGATTCAATTTATTTTTATGCTCTTAGCTTATATTTTTCTATTAGCATAGATATTGTTTACTCTACTCAAAATTGGTGAATTTGCTGCGAATCAAACGGTAGTGTTAGAATGTGTGTCTACGTTCATTAGCCTCGTATTTCTTGAGTCGGGATGGAGTATTATCTTTCTAGATTGCTAAGAACTGGCCCCAAGTTACTCTCAAAGAATGGATACACAGTTAGTCAAGCGTGTCAGTGTGATGTAGGCCTTCATTTTGGCCCGGTTGAGCCTTTGTACCTGATCCTGTCATCTAATCCTTACTAGCCTTGTTGCACCTTCCCATCCTTTGATTCAGCTCCACTTTCATCTCACTAAAGCCTCAAAGAGAATCCCAGTCGTGCACCCAAATTTTAGCTTTAGTGTATTTCATTTTCATGATTGGGTGTTGATGTGGTGATTATGTTGATGTGCCTTATTAAAAGCGTGCTGAAATAAAAATTGTTGTGAAAAAAATAGAAATGAAAATTGTCAAAAAAAGACAAGAAAAAAGGGAAGAAGAAAAGTTTAATTAAAAATCTTTATTTGGGAAATTTTGTTGGGGTAGGCGGTGCACACACCCATATAATAAATTCTAAGTCTAGGGGTGTACTGGACCTGCATATTATTTTGGCGTGAGGATAGTGTTTTGTGCTAGCTTATTTAGGTTAGGTGGATAGCTCTCATATTTATCATTGTATACATCACCTAAACCTAAGCCCCATTCTAAACCTAAAGTCCTACAGATTCACACTTTGAATCAAACTTGTGTCGTGGAGAGAGTGTTAATGGACAAGCTTATAGTCACGAACATTGATGGATTTCATTGGAGGTTGTCCCGAGCTCCAGGCTTTGGCAATGCTCACCTTATTGTTCAATCTACTTTCTTCTTACACGTGATCGGATGATTCACTGTGATTCAATTTTTGAGTAGAAATAATATATAAATACACTCTTAGAAATTTATAGACAAATATGTATAATTAAAAATTTCTTCTACTGCTTTTTTGTGAGCGTAAGTATGCGACTATGCATGGTACTCCGCATTTGCAATTACTAAGCCAGCTAGTACTTGTTCTTTCCGCTGAAAGATGATTTGTTCAGGACGAGCAAATGGTTAAGTCTACTTGTGTGATGAGTCCAATATTTATAGTGTTTTTCGGACTCACCTGGGCTAGATTTCACTCATGTGCACTACACTTTTAGTCTTTATTTGCGTGTATTTCAGTTGTACACACTTTCATGCTAAGTACACTATTTAGGCCCATTGTGGTGTGTAATTGCTTGTTGCATTGTTGGGGGTAAGCACTTGGTGCTCCCCATTCTTTTTTTGGTGTTTTGTTGGTGTTGGTGCTGTCTTCCCAGCTTTGGTTTTTTTGTGCAGGTGAGCCAGATCTTCTATACTTCTTAGGTACTTTCCTGTAGTAATTGCACAGTCATGCATTTATCTTCATGCACAATAGGTACGATCATGCGATGCCTACAATATATTTTTGGGTGATTTGTCCCTGGCCAAGCGATTTGCTCGCGTACGGGCTATTTTGCCCGTGCGTGACCAAATCGCTTGACCTTGTCTTTTTATCTAAAATTTTATGTAATTATCACCCGTGTGTTTTCTTTACGCACGGTTAGATTCAACCGTGCATGAAGGAAAACACAAGATATGCTTGTTTATCCTTATTTTTTGTGATCTTTCACTAACCGTGCAATTTGTTTTCGCATGGGATGTTTTAGCTGTGCTTCAAAATCACATGGTCTCCTGGTGTATCAGGTTGGTTGATTCCTACGTGGTTATTATCGCACGATAGTGTGTTCGACCATGCGTGCACATTTTATCTAACTGTTTAATATTTAAGTACAGGAGTTCACCCTATTCCTAAAACAAATCTCCATCCTCGCGCAGAAGAGCTCATTTCGCACAATTTTACCTCTCCATCTCCGCCCACCTTGGGAGGCCCTCCGGCCATATTACCCTTTAAGATCAAAGGCTAGGAGATCCTCTTGGTCTACACCAATGATTTCTTGCTCTGAAGGGTGATTTCAGGTGATCTCTTATTGCCCGAGTTAAGTTCTCCGGTGAGATCATCGTCGAAGACAAGTTAACGAAGAAGACGGTAATATTGAATAAGGTGGCATCTCATCCACACCACGAATGAAAATTTGAGTCCGAGCATGGACAAGTCTTGACAACCCTTGATTTTGGCCATGAACCTCCGAAGAGTCTCTGCCCTTTGGTTGCAATCCCACCACCTTCATGTTGTTATAGCTTTACTTCTAATTCTTCAGTTGTATGTATTAATGTTTGCTAAATCATAAATGTGTTGTTGTTCATTTCATGTCTATGTGAAATATTCTTGTGGTTTGTTCAAGTGAGGAGTACCTCCACTGTGGCATTTCCTTTTCCCCCGGCTTGAGGGTGGCTGCACTAGCAATTGCTAGTGGCGTGCATTGTTAGAAGATACTTACGACCCTCATTCCACCTTTTCGAGTCATTCCCTCTGCTAGCCTTCTTGTCCATCTGCCTCCAAAGCAGTGCATCGCGGCCTGCATAATATCCATCCACCTTGTGAAGCGGTGCTTTCAACCTACATTAGTGTAGTTAATGTTTCTTTAGTTTTTCTAAAACAACCCAAAGCCGTTATTTAAGTAAAAATCTTTATAATTTGTTTTCCAAACAATAGAATCGTGCGCCCTAACCTATGTTCCTCTGAGATCGGTACTTTGGGGAGTTACTCCCACATTTTATATTACTTGAGTGACGGGTGCAACTTGTCGTAAGCGCATCAATTCTTCACCTTTTATTTAGGTTATATAGGCTTCTTTATCTATAAGAAGAAGAAGATGCATATAGGTTTATTCAATAACTAGTTTATCTTCTTATATGTATAGTAGAGATGCATATATATTCCACATAGGCTAAAGCTTATAGGAGAAGAAGCAATATATTATATAAATATCTTTTAAATAGCTATAAGAAGAAATCTATATATGATATATAAAAAAAGTCTATGTAGCATAATATGCTATATAGAAGAAACTTATATGAGCTATATATATACTATATAGCCTATATAGGCTTATATAGTATATGTATTTTATATAGCCTTATAGAATAAGATGCTTATATATATTATTCTTCTTAAAATTATATAAGAGGAAGAAGCTTATATATATATATATATATATATATATATATATATATATATATATATATATATATATATATATATATATATATATATAGGAAAAAGAGAGTATTAGCTCGAGCTAATACCTAAAAAAATAGCGCGAATGGTGAATTTTGGGATTTAGACCGCCTAAACGGCTTCATTTGGAAAAGTGATCAACATGAAAGTTGTAGATCTCGATGAGATCTACAACGTTCATGTTGATCACTTTTCCAAATGAAGCCGTTTAGGCCCCCGATTTGGGCCCCAAAAAATGCGACTTCCGCAACCACGCGTCCGTACAGGTTGTGGAAGTCGTATTTATCGGGGCCCAAATTGGGGGCCTAAACGGCCTCATTTGGAAAAGTGATCAACATGAAAGTTGTAGATCTCATCGAGATCTACAACTTTCATGTTGATCACTTTTTCAAATGAAGCCATTTAGGGGGTCTAAATCCCAAAATTCACCATTCGCGCTATTTTTTTAGGTGTTAGCGCGAGTGTATACTCTCCAAGCCCATATATATATATATATATATATATATATATATATATATATATATATATATATATATATATATATATATATATATATATATATATATATATATATATAAGAGGAAGAAGAAGCTTATAGCTATATAGGATTATTATATAGCCTCTATATGCTTCCCCTTCTCCTACATCTTTATAAAAGAAGAAGAAGCCTATATTAAAGAAGAAGACTTTTATATATAAGATATATAGAAGATTAACAAGAAGAAGCCTATATAAAACATGAAGGTAGAAGAAGATGAAGATAAAGACAAAGAAGCCGAGATAGACTTCTTTTTCTACATAGAAGAAGAATAAGCTTCTTCTTTTATATTGAAGAAGCCCAGATAAGATATATAAAAGAACAATAAGAATTTATGCATCTAAGAAATTTAGGATTTTTCTTTTATATTAGAATATTCTTCTTATTTAATATATTTTCTTCTTATTCTTCTTCTATATATAAGAAAAAGAAAAAGACTATAAATTATAGAAGATTTCTATATAGAAGATGTATGTCATACTCTTATTCGTCATCTAAGCTTCTTCTTCTTATTATTCTTCTTCTATTTAGTCCTCTTCTTCTATATGGGTCTCTTATATATAGACATCTTATTTTATATAGAAGAAGCATATTCTTCTTCTGATCCTTAATCTTCTTCTATATTGCTTATTTAGAAGAATAATAAGCCTATATATGATAATTATTCTTCTTCTTTTATAAGATAAGAAGCATATATATAAGAAGTCAATATATCATTGTCTTCCTATAGTAGAAGAAGAAGCCCATATTAAAGAAAAAGCTTCTTCTTCTTCTTCTTTTATAATCTTTTTCTTCTATTCAAATAAGAAGAAGATGTCTATATAGACGAAGAAGCATATATATATATATATATATATAAGAAGAAGAAGATGCTTATATATTATTCTTCTAAAGTATATGTTTATTCTTCTTCTATATATGATGATTCTTTAATATTTGTTTCATTTATACAGTCTTCTTCTTCTATATAAGATTCTCCTTCTATATAAGTATATGAATTCTTATTCTCCTATACAATCATCTTATTCTATATATATGCTTATTATTCTATATAGACTTCATCCTATATTGACGTAGAAGAAGAAGAAGCATGTATAGATGATGAAGAATAAGAAGGATAAGAAAAGGAAGAAACTATTTTGAAGAAGCTTACGTAACACCTCCGTCCGTCACATGAAATATAATAACAAGAAAAAGAAAAGATAAAATTAATAGCATTCTTTTATTTTCAAATATTAACACATATAAACGAGTCCCCGGCAACGGCGCCAAAAAGCTTGATAAGTAAAGTTGGTTTTAAAGATGATAGAATTGGTGTAATATAATCTTTTATGTAAATAAGTCTATCTCTTTTTTACTTACTTATATCCTGTGGATTAAGGCAAGAGTACCTACGCATAGGAGTATAGTATTTTATAGAAAATATTAAGGTCGTATTTTTCCTGGGATCGGTGTTAATTGTTCTACTTTTTAGAACAGACTATTATTTTATCGAACGGAGTGGAGTTTATATTTAAAAACAAAAGATAGAAAAATATATATACGTGATTTTATTTAGATAGGGACTTAGAAGGTAGTCCTCGATTTCAGAATTACTTTGAGAGAATATTAATTCAGCTATTAAAGAACAACTTTATTTCTTTATTACCTAACTTAACGAGAGGGTCCCTTTGGTAGCATCACTGACTCGAAAGTACAACCGGGGAGGCTTACATTTAAAATGGGTTAACGTAAACGTAGTGTCTCTTCACCTGGTATATGATCAATTAATAGAAAACCCTAGTTAGGATAACTAGAAAGTAGAGTTGAAATAGTTGAAAATAATATCCAGCCCAGAGCTCATCTTGACCAAGTGCTAAGGGTTCTTAGCCTCTTCTTAGGATGGGGGCGGTATAAAGTACAGAAAATAATATCTACCTATCTATCTTAATCCAGGACTTAAGCTTTCACTTCGCCTTTCATTCGGGATAGGGTAGTAAAATCTAAAATTTTGCAGAGCTTTCGCACTATCTTAATCCAGGTCATAGGCTTTCGCCTCGCCCTTCATTTGGGATAGTATGAAATAATAAGGTTTTTGAAAAAAATTTTGAAAGCAGTTTCACACTATCTTAATCCAGGACATAAGCAGAGCTTCACCTTTCATTCGGGATAGTATGAAAAAATAAAGGAAAGTAAAACTAAAAATAAAGCAGTAAAGTACTGAGAATTGAATTTGAAAGAGTCTATTTCATAAAGTCCGAAAAATTATTACAACTTTCTAAAAAGCTGAAAAGAAAGCTAAAATATGACAACTTACAGAACTTTTGAATACTTGAAAGTTACTACCAGTTCCTTGTCAGAGAGCTGGGGAGTCCTAACAGTTCCTAAGGAAGCTGCTGGTGTTCGAATAATTCTACTCAGCCCTGCCCCCCTATTTATAGAAAAAATTTTCAAGTGACACGCCCCCTGATACGGGCGTGTCGGGGAGGGCGTGACAGGTTAACGGGCGTGACTGCCAACGTGTTGGGACAGGTGCCGAGCTGGGCTGAACTTCGGATAGAATTTGATCAGGTCACGGGCGTGTCGGATGACATCATGGGCGTGTCTAGCAGCTGATACATCAGGCGGCATGGGGCGTGGCGACAGCGCGACAACTTGCTGACATGATAGAACTTTAATAGGGCACAGGCGTATTGATTTTGTAACGGGCGTGTTTGGGACGTGTCCATCAATTTCCCGATTTTCCTGAGTAAAAACAGAAACTAAAAAAAAGAATTAAAAAGACCTGTCATGCCCTTGGTCACGGGTGTGACTAGGGGCGTTACCTAAGAAGAAAAAAAATTAAAAATCAGAAAAACTTAGAAAATAAATATAAAACATAATGTAACAAAAATAATTAGTTATATATATAAAAACTAAGTTTTTATTTATAAATATGCAAAATTAATATTATACAAAATTGTATATTTTTATACTCATCAAATACTCCCATACTTAGATTTTGCTATTCTAGAGCAAATATAGAGTTGAGTATATTTACAAGTTATGAAATTTTCTATTTACTATCAATTTATTTCTTCAAGATAAAACAAGTATAAACATCTGGTGGATAAAGAGTTAAATGCTATCGTATATATATATCATTGATACCAGAGTTTGAATTTATAGCCATAAAAAGTTTTTTAAAACAAATAGTAAGCATATATTAAAATCAGATATAACAAAGATAGATTGGCTTTATGACTACTATATCTTGCATGAGATATGTTGAAAAATTACAACTTATTAATTATGCTCTCTAAAAATTTTAAGCAAAATTAATTTAATTTTGTAGTGGTTTCAGGGGATATCAACTTGGTGGTTTTGCCCATACAGAGGCTTTGAATGTAGGAGGTGATGAATTTTATCCTCTCACCTTTTTTCATATTCATGCATTGTTACAACTATTTTAGGAAATTATTTTCCAAAATAAAAATTTTTTTTGAAGAATTGAACTTTGAATTAATCCAATGCATATGTTTAGGAGCACATACTCCATTTCATATGGTCTTTTAACATTTATTGGATGCCTATGTTTACGGATTTTTTTAATTCCCATGGACATAAGATCTTTTCTTTTCTAGGAGCACATACTCCTAGATGCTTGCATGCGTAAAGAAACATGCCAAGTGAAATAGTAGGTAGGGGGTTGTAAAAATAATTTTGATAAAAGATTTTGAGAGCAATGGTAATAGCTTGATATTTTCTATATTTTAACAAGATTGAAGTAATGATAATTACAGTCTAAAATTGTTTGGTGAACATAATATGTTTTGCTTCTATTGTATATATATGTATTGTTTTTGATATATTAAAGCAGGCTTACTAAAAAACTAACTCCGATTATAATGAAATTTTACAAGGTAGGGTTTACAAGTTTATTCCGGATATTTATATCTATCTAGTTATGAGAAGGAGTAGTAAATTTGAAAATTGAATAAATTGCATTTTTGATCAACTCAGATTTTTGAAATATATACATAGTATGGTTTTGAAAGTTTTGATTTGTTTGGGATGAGTACTAAAATAAACAATGTTTTAATTTAAAATATAACATAAAAGTGATAAAAAAAATTGCAGCTAAAAGCACCCCCATACTTATGTTAGGCATAAGTATGAAGTGATAAATATGTACAGAATATACGAAAGCATAAAAGATGGAAATATACAAGTGAATTTATATTTCGATGTTATGGAGTAGTGTTAGGGTTTCAGGTTCTTTTTGAAAAGGGTCTCTAGTAAAATATAGTTTTAAACGGTGCCCGTTTACTTTGAAAGTTCCTAGTTCAGGGTTCGAAATAAGAACGGTCCCATAAGGCCAAATTTGTTTAACAGTAAAGGGTCCGGTCCAACGGGATTTTAATTTTCCTGAAAATAATTTAAGGTGTGAGTTATATAGTAGGACAAGATCACTTGGTGAAAAAGATTTTGAAAATTTAATTTTCCTATCATGATAAAACTTTGATCGCTCTTTATAAAATTTATTATTTTCATAGGCATTTGCACGCCATTCCTCAAGTTCATTGAGTTGAAATTTTCATTGTTCGGCGGCTAAGTTTATATCTAAGTTAAGAAATTTTAGCGCCCAGTATGCGCGGTGTTCTAATTCTACAGGTAGGTGACATGCCTTTCCATATATTAAACGATAAGGTGTACAATCGATCGCAGTTTTGAATGATGTACGGTAGGCCCAAAGTGCATCATCTAATTTGAGGGACCAATCTTTTCGATTAGTATCTACAGTTTTTTCTAATATGCGCTTTAGTTCTCTATTGACTACCTCCACTTGGCCGCTTGTTTGGGGGTGATAAGCGGTAGTGGGTTTATGAGTAACTCCATATTTGGATAACACTTTAGCCATCTGGGTGTTATAAAAATGAGTACCTCGATCGCTAACTATAGCCCTAAGCGTGCCAAAACGTGAAAATAAGGATTTAAGAAATTTAACGACGACTCTCGAGTCAGCGGTGGGAAAAGCTTGCACTTCAGCCCACCGTGAAACGTAATCGACCGCTACTAAGATATAACGATTTTTAAAAGGAGGTAAAGGGCCTACAAAATCTATGCCCCACAGATAAAAAATTTCACATTCTAAGTAAAAGTTTTGGGGCATTTCGTCCCGACGGGAAATGTTACCTGACCGTTGGCAGCGGTTGCAAACGCTTACAAATTTTTGAGCGTCCTTGAATAAAGTAGGCCAAAAGAATCCTGCTTCAAGTGCTTTACGTGCAGTCCGGTTGGATTGATAATGTCCGTCAGTTGGTCCTTCGTGGCAGTGTCGTAGTACTTTTAGTCCTTCCTCGTTTGAAATACATCTTCTAATTACTTGGTCGGCACAGACTCGGAATACATACGGGTCTTCCCAAAAGTAGATTTTCAAGTTAGAAAAGAATTTCCTCTTTTCTTGAATTGAAAAAGCTTTTGGAAGGACTCGGTCTACTAAATTGTTAGACAAGTCTGCGAACCAAGGATTAGAAGAGTTTGTTACCTTTTCGAGAGCGAGGAGACTTTCTTAAGGGAATTTATCTTCGATGTCGGCTTCCACGAGTGTATCTGTTACAACATTCTCTAGTCGAGAAAGATGATCGGCTGCCAAATTCTCTACGCCTTTCTTATCTCAGATCTCTAAATCAAATTCTTGTAATAAGAGAATCCAACATAATAAACGAGGTTTTACATCTGCCTTAGTTAGTAAATATTTTAAAGCAGAATGATCCGTAAAAACTATAACTTTTGATAGCGTGATATAAGATCTAAACTTATCAATTGCAAATACAATCACCAGTAGTTACTTTTCCGTGGTCGTGTAATTGGTTTGTGTGGATGTGAGAGTTTTACTTTCATAATAGATAGGATGAAAATATTTGTCTACTCGCTGTCCTAAAACAGCTCCTACCGCATAATCACTCGCATCACACATGATCTCAAAAGAAAAGGACTAGTCTTGGGCTACTAAAATAGGAGAGTTGATAAGTTTGTCCATAATAATATTGAATGCTACTAAGCATTCCCTATCGAATATAAATGGGGCTTCTTTTTCTAATAAATGAGTTAACGGTTTTGTTATTTTAGAAAATTTTTGAATGAACCGTCTATAGAAACCTACATGGCCTAAGAAACTTCGAATAGATTTTACATTTGTTGGAGGAGGAAGTTTTTCAATTATTTCTATTTTAGCCTTATCGACCTCGATTCCCTGGGAAGAAATTTTATGACCGAGAACTAAACCTTCGCGGACCATAAAATGGCATTTATCCCAGTTCAACACTAAATTCGTGTCTTCACAGCGTTGAAGAACACGAGCGAGGTTATCTAAACACGTATGGAATGAGTCTCCAAATATGGATAAATCATCCATAAATATTTCCATAACATCCTCTACTAACTTGCCGAAAATAGCTAGCATACATTTTTGAAATGTAGTTGGCGCATTACAAAGTCCAAACGGCATTCGCCTATAGGCGAAAGTACCAAAGTGGCAAGTAAATGTAGTTTTCTCTTGGTCTTCAGGGGCTATAGGGATTTGTAAATACCCTAAATAACCATCGAGAAAATAATAATATGAGTGACCCGAGAGTCGCTCTAATATTTGACCTATAAACAGTAGTGGAAAGTGATCTTTACGGGTGTCATCATTTAATTTTTGATAGTCGATGCACATCCTCCAACTCGTAATAGTAAGTGTTGGAATTAGTTCATTATTAGCGTTTGGCACTACCTTTATACCACCCTTCTTAGGTAATACTTGTACGGGACTAACCCATGTGCTATCTGAGATTGGATAGATAATTCCTACATCTAATAATTTCATTACTTCAGCTCTTACGACATCCTTCATATTAGGATTTAAATGTCATTGGGGCTGGATAGATTTACGAGAGTTATCTTCTAAAAATTTTTTATGCGTACAAAAAGATGGGTTGAGTCCTTGGATATTAGAAATTTGCCATGCTAATGCATGACGATGTTGTTTTAACACTTCTATTAATTCAGACATTTTCTTATCATTTAATTCGGTAGAAATGATAACAGGGAGTTTAGATTCGGCTTCACGGAAAACATATTTTAAATGTGCAGGAAGTGTTTTCAGCTCGAGGGTTGGTGGCTTTTCATATGAAGTTGGAGTTTTTAGAGTTGTAGAAGTTAAGGATATAAAAGATTCTAAAGGGTCATCAAAAGACATTTCTTATGAAAGGGGTAAGTCTTCCAAGTCCGATTCTTCTACAGTTATTGAAAGTAAAACATAATAGGGAAAACCATTTTCCTTAAAAGAGGCTTCCGCAAGATAGCAGGAATCATCATTTATTAAAGAATTTTTCATAGAGGGATCTATATCGATAGTAACCTCGTCATCTCCTACTCGTAAGAGAAGTCTACCGTTACTTATATCTATTATCGCGCAAGAGGTTGCGAGAAAAGGACGACCGAGAATTATGGGAATATCAGCCTCTTCCTCTATGTCAAGTATAACAAATTCTACCGGGAAGATAAACTTGTCTATTTTGACCAGAACATCCTCTACTATCCCTATTGGATATTTAATAGAACGATATGCTAATTGGATGCTCATTTTAGTTGGGATGGGGTTACCTAATCCTAGTTTCTAAAAGAGTGAGTAGGGCATTAAATTAATGCTAGTACCTAAATCTGCTAACACATCTTTTATTAATAGATTACCGAAGAGAAACGAGATTGCAAATCGTCCCGGATCGTTTAATTTTGGGGGTAATTTATGTAATAAAACTGCTGAACATTCGGCGTTAAGGAAAACTATTGAAATATCTTCGAGTTTCTTTTTATTTGAAAGTAACACTTTTAAATATTTTGCATATTTAGGCATCTGTGCAATTGCCTCGCAGAAAGGTATATTGATTTGAATTTGTTTTAGCATTTTTAGAAAATTTATATATTGTTCATCTTCTCGCTCATCTTTTAATTTAGATGGATAAGGTAAAATAACATGTGGGGAAGAAATTCGTGGGGGTTGAGGAGGCAGAGACGTAATAGGAAGTGGTGTAGGGAGGCTAACCTTAGCTTCTTTTTCTACCCTAACAGGTGGTGGTAGCTCCCTGCCACTTCGTTGTTTGACGGCTCTTCAACTTGGCGGGTTACTGGAATGGCCAGTATCCCGCGGATTTGGTTCCGTATTTCCTGTAAAATTACTAGGTTGGCGTTCCGATAGCATTTTTGATATTTGTCCAATTTGTGTTTCTATGTTTTTAATTGATCTGGTCAGGTTCCGGATATTGGACTCATTAATACTGACATATTTCGTGAATATGTCTTCTATTGGGGTTGGCCTAAATTGGTGCGGTTGTGGTGGTGGTGTTTGTGGTTGTGGGGGTTGCCAGGCAAATCCACTTGGATTTGCAATCAGAGGGCGTTGAGCATTATTGGGGTTACTCCATGAAAAATTAGGATGGTTCCTATATCCTTGATTATAAGAATTATTATTTGGGTTAATATTAGGATTATAGGAAGGTCTATAAGAGTTCCCCATATAATCGATTTCTTCAATTACATTATTATTCGGATTCCAAGTAGTTGTGGCGGAGGAAGCAGATATTCCTGTCAATTGTTTAGTTAAATTTTCTACTTGGAGTGCAAAAGTAGAAGAAGTGTCGAGCTCATAAATCCCAGCTTGTTTAGGGCGTTACCTTGGCACGTTCCACTGGTACGCGTTCATGGCCATCTACTCAAAGAGGGTTTGAGCGGCCTCGGGGGTTTTGTTATTGAGCGTGCCCCCAGCGGCAGCATCAATGGCTTGTCTAATTTGAATATTCAAACCATTATAGAATATTTATACCTGGAGCCATGTTGGCAGTGCGTGATGTGGACACCGACATAGATATTCCTTAAAATGTTCCCAAGTCTCATAAAGAGACTCGGACTCGCCTTGCACAAAGGAAGAAATATCTGCACGCAGACGTGCGGTTTTTGAAGGTGGAAAATACTTTGTAAGGAATTTTTCGGTCATTTCAGCCCAAGTGGTAATAGATCCTCTGGGGAGAGAACCTTGCTACTGTTTGGCTTCGTTCGTAGAGAAAAAGGAAATAAGCGAAGACGTATGACATCATCAGTGATGCCATTTATCTTAAATGTGTCGCATATTTCTAAGAAGTTGCATAAGTGCGTGTTTGGATCTTCGTCGGGCAATCCATCGAATTGAATAGAATTTTGAATCATTTGGATTATACTTGATTTAATCTGAAAGTTATTATTAGCAATTGTTGGACGAACGATACTAGACCCGGTGTCATCTAAATTGGGTCGTGCATAATAAGACATGGTCCTTTGGGGGACCTCCTATGGCATTTGTTGTTGCTCTGCTGCCATTTATTGTACGTGTGTTGTGCCTACGGACTCTTCCAGATTTAATACAAGCTCTTGATTCATATATCGGAGGCGCCTGCGAAAGGAGCGATCGATTTCAGGATCAAATTCAAGATTTAAATCAGATGGAGTTCTGCGGGTCATACATTAAAAAGACTTTTTGATAAACACAAAAATAAAACAAATATATAAAAACTAAGAAAAAAAACAAAGTTACAAACAAATATATCTAAACACACAAATACAAACACACGAAAAGACTTAAAACGGAAAATAACTAAAAACAGGTTTTTTTATATAAAACAAGTTTTATAATAAAAAGCAGTTTTATTATAAACTAGTTTTTATAATTAGAAACGTTTTATATAAAATACGTTAAAATAGTAGGTTAGGGTTTTTTTTGTTAGAATTTGTTAGTGGTTAATAATCTTGTTAATAAAACGTTAGGTTTTATAAAAACAAAGTTTTAAATTCAGGGAATTTTATGTTTGTTTTATTTTTATAAAAACTAAGGTTTTTAAATAACAAGAAAAAGAAAAGATAAAATTAATAGCGTTCTTTTATTTTCAAAAATTAACACATATAAACGAGTCCCCGGCAACGGCGCCAAAAAGCTTGATAAGTAAAGTTGGTTTTAAAGAAGATAGAATTGGTGTTATATAATATTTTATGTATATAAGTCTATCTCTTTTTTACTTACTTATATCCAGTGGATAAAGGCAAGAGTACCTATCGCATAGGAGTATAGTATTTTGTAGAAAATATCAAGGTCGTATTTTTCCTGGGATCGGTGTTAATTATTCTACTTTTTAGAACGGACTATTATTTTATCGAACGAACGGAGTGGAGTTTATATTTAAAAACAAAAGATAGAAAAATATATATAAGTGATTTTATTAAGATAGGGACTTAGAAGGTAGTCCTCGATTTAAGAATTACTTTGAGAGAATATTAATTTAGCTATTAAAGAACAACTTTATTTCTTTATTACCTAACTTAACGAGAGGGTCCCTTAGGTAGCATCACTGACTCGAAAGTACGACCGGGGAGGTTTGCATTTAAAATGGGTTGACGTAAACGTAGTGTCTCTTCACCTGATATATGATCAATTAATAGAAAACCCTAGTTAGGATAACTAGAAAGTAGAGTTGAAATAGTTGAAAATAATATCCAGCCCAGAGCTCATCTTGACCAAGTGCTAAGGATTCTTAGCCTCTTCTCAGGATGGGCGCGGTATAAAGTACAAAAAATTATATCTACCTATCTATCTTTATCCAGGACTTAAGCTTTCGCTTCGCCTTTCATTCGGGATAGGGTAGTAAAATCTAAAATTTTGCAGAGCTTTCGCACTATCTTAATCCAGGTCATAGGCTTTCGCCTCGCCCTTCATTTGGTATAGTATGAAATAATAAGGTTTTTGAAAATAATTTTGAAAGCAGTTTAACACTATCTTAATCCAGTACATAAGCAGAGCTTTACCTTTCATTCGGGATAGTATGAAAAAAATAAAGGAAAGTAAAACTAAAAATATAGCAGTAAAGTACTCAGAATTGAATTTGTAAGAGTCTATTTTTTAAAGTCCGAAAAATTATTACAACTTTCTAAAAAGCTGAAAAGAAAGCTAAAATATTACAACTTACAGAACTTTTGAAAACTTGAAAGCTACTATAAGTTCCTTGTTAGAGAGCTGGGGAGTCCTAACAGTTCTTAAGGAAGCTACTGGTGTTCGAATAATTCTACTCAGCCCTACCCCCCTATTTATAGAAAAAAAATTCAAGTGACACGCCCCCTAACACGGGCGTGTCGGGGAGGGCGTGACAGGTTCACGGGAGTGACTGCTAACGTGTCGGGACAGGTGTCGAGCTGGGCTGAACTTCGGATAGAATTTGATCAGGTCACGGGCGTATCAGATGACGTCATGGGCGTGTCTAGCAGCAGATTCATCAGGCGGCATAGGGTGTGCGACAGCACGGCAGCTTGCTGGCATTTTGGATAGAACTTCAATAGGGTACGAGCGTGTTGATTTTGTCACGGGCGTGTTCGGGACGTGTCCATCAATTTCTCGATTTTCCTGAGTAAAAATAGAAACTAAAAAAAAAATTAAAAAGACCTGTCATGCCGTCACGGGCGTGACTAGGGGCGTGACCTAAGAAGAAAAAAAAAATAAAAAATCAGAAAAACTTAGAAAATAAATATAAAACATAATATAACTCAAATTATTAGTTATATATATAAAAACTAAGGTTTTATTTATAAATATGCAAAATTAATATTATACAAAATTGTATATTTGTATACTCATCATAGGTACTTGAGTTAGACAACCATAATATGAATATATTTTAGCCATTGCTCGTTGCTCAAATCTTCAATTCAATGTCTAGTCTGACGCGGGTTGGCTTCCCCTTGTCCGTTCGGCTCACTGGACTTTAGGAGCTCGAAGCTCATAGATTAGCCTCATAGTCTCCCAGAGATAGGCTTTACAATCAAAAGGGGTTATCTCCAGCGTTCATCACAATCGCTTGGCGGGACCAACAAAAGTTCTCTTTTTGTACCCAAACTCACCCAAAACCCTACAGCATCCTGCAGTGCCAGAAACACTGGTCTTTTACAGCACACAACACAAATAGCTCACTAAGAGCTATTGTCGTTTACGATACACACTGTCGCCCGACAATATCCAACAATCATTCAAACTGTGGTATTTTGTGGGTATTTTTCTATAGTATAACTCCAGTACTTCCTGCTACTTTCAGTTCACAGGTAAAACCCCGCAGGCCCCATAAACTACTTGTTTATACTCCGAGTCTTCTCTGGCAGGCAAAATAAACATCACTAATCCAGACCAACCTGTCTATATGGGCTTCACACGGTATGCCTATTTCAAACTATTCATTTCTAGATCTATATGCAAGACTCACTAGAGATTTCACAAATCGACCCAAAGGAATTCCCTTCGCTTTTCCACCTTTTGGTGGGGGATTCCATGTATATACCAAAATAATGACTTCACTTGTCAAAGAAGGAAGATTGTTACCCTTGTAGTTTTCTTCGGAGCCATGGCAAAGCTTTTGTACCCGGACGGAAAGGACCACCTCACTTCCCTCTTCGCGGATCTAGACTCAGCTCTAACTTCCAATTGCAGAATCTCCTTCACCAAGCTATTCAAGCTCAGCTCCAGCCCTTAGCTCCAACCCTTGGCTCTTTCTCTCAAAAACTTGGATGTAAGAAGGAGAGAGAGTGAGAAGAAGAGAATGAATTCTCTTTCCTTTACTCCTCTACATAAGTGGCCTTGGGATTAATCACAACCACAAGATCATTTCATCAAAAGAGAGCAAAGGCCATAATTTTGGTTGAATAGTCAACATTAATGCTATTGCCTGGCGATATCCGTTATCGCCTGGGCGATAGCATCGATAGCCACTTTGATCCCAGTCAACCATCGCTCATCGGCCGCCTACCGACCATCTGACACATGTCTAACGTCCCGTGGTACTATCGCCTGGCGAAATCCACTATCATCATTCTGATAGCTTACTCAATGCTTTACGGTATCAAGTGAGTTGAGTTTATTCAACGCTTCATGGCATTGAGTGCGTTGAGAGCTGGGCTATTGCCGCGCGATACCCACTATCGTCGCGCGATACCCACTATCGCCACACGATAGTCTCCAACTCAACGATTTATTGAAAGGCGTCGAGTGAGTAAATCTCACTCAATGCTTTAAGGCATCGAGTGTTAACGCTATCGCCGTCGGTGATACCCACTATCGTCCGATGATATCGACTAGATGGTGTTTGTCAAATTTGGGGGGTTACAGCTTATGTCGAAGAAGAAGAAATGATGATAATGTAGAATAGGGATCCTATATAATAATAGAGGAGAAGAAGCATATATAAAATTCTGCAATATAACTTATTCTTCTATGCATTCTATTTATCAATATGCTTATTCTTCTTATAGGCAAAATAGAATCCTATATAAGAATATTTATATATATAAGCTATGTCATGAAATGAGAGGATAAAATTCATCATTTCTAAACATATGCACCAAAATTTGTAAAAGATTATATGACATGAAGATGAGAGGATAAAATTAATTACTCATAAACATATGCATTTGGGAAGTTTAAAAGAAGTAAATTCAAACAAATGGAAACGAGGGAAAAAATTCATCATTTCCTAAAAATATGCAATGTAACTTCTTCTATGTCAATTTTACCCCTTTTAGACAATATCATTTACATATCCAAACTATTTATAAGAGAGCATATATAATATTTTGTAGCTTTCTAAAATGTTACATATGATGTTTAAAGTTTCTATAATTTTAATCTAAGATTATGTTTCTTAATTTAATGCAATTTTTTCATGAAGATTTAGTTAGAGAATTTGTAAACCAATATTTATTCTACTCATTTCAATTTATGAATCAAAAGTTATTTCCTATAAACCTAAATCTTATTTTTCTACATATGATATGAGTCACATATTATTTAAAGTACACAATTAGGTGTAAATCTTTTTGGAATGTCCTATGAATTGTTCTCATACTTATGAAATATTTTTCTCTGAAATAGCAAAAGCTTAAGTATATGGGTATTTGATAGTACATTATTTATCCATATTTTACTAAAGAATTTTACTCTTAAATTATCAATGTTTATTGCTTTTTAACATAATTATAATCTAATTTGCTACCTTTTGCATTTTCAAAATAATTGGGTTGCTGATAGTAATTTTGAGCTCATAGACATGATCCGAAGATGATTTGGAGAATTTCCGTCGAACAGCTAAAGTATACGCCCCAGGTCATGGGAAAGACCTAGAGCGTGACATGGTATCATGGCCGTGAACCTCCTCCTAAAGTAGAACATGCCTGTCAACTCATTTAAAGTTACTCGCCCTTGGTCACAGATATGACCAAGCGTTGTGACATTCACGTCACAACTATGCCCCATCCTGATATCATTTAAAGAGCTAGATCACATAGCCATACCATTTTAGATTACACGCCCTCGGTCACGGGCATGACCAAGGGCATGATAGAGGGCATGACCAGTCCAACAACTACCGCATTCATGCCATATCAAGTTGTTGGTACGACGTTTTCAGATACAGCTTGGCATGCCCAAAATCACGAGAATGACTGAGGGCGTGTACCTCGAGAAACTCTAATTTTAGTGGTATCTGACATAACATTCCCAGAGTTTTGATGATGTTGTTAATCTAGACACTCCCTGTATCATGGGCATGACTAAGGTCATGACTTCATATTTTCCTAGCTATAAAAGCTAGTTGCTGCCAAGTTGTTCCCAATCCAGTCCCTGCTTTACATTGAATCATTTTCAGTTCATTTTTGTACTTTTCTTTCATGTTATTTTACATTAATTCTTGCTCTTTTAATTCCTAGAATAGATCTTACTTTTCTTGCACTTGTACTCTTCTTTCTATGGTTATAAAATTGTTCTTTCTTTTCAATATGTTTAGTTAATCTTATAGCATTTGTGTAACACCCCCATCCATCACGTAGAATATAACAGAAGGTCCGGTCGGGGCCCCACGCTATATTCTATGGACAATCATCAGAGTTATGCATTGAAAAGAATTAATTAACGCATCCTAACTAAGAGTTGCATTCTAGCGAAAGCTTTTAAATTATTAAGAAACCAACACCAGGAATGTCCACTAACAACACCATAAGAATGATATATAAAATAGACAAAGTGTTTTGGCCTTAAGGCCTTACAACATTTCCTTCACAAAAGTGTTTTATATACATCAGCGCAAAGACCGACTATACAACCCCGTATCCGGCGAGTGGTGCTAGGCGCATTCAGACTCGGTGAGTGGGACCGGTACTCACCTCGAGAGCTCGACAAGCAATGGGCGAGTGGGTTTATTCTTGGTCGTTCATCGAACGGAGCTCGGCGTTTGTCAAGACTAGAAAGTTGAGGTCGCCGAACTAAGCTCGTCGTTCGTCAAACAGAGCTAGAGGGGCTAGAGTTCAGTGGCCCCCAGCTCGCCTGGGGTGAGGTTGAATCATCAGGGGGCGAGTGGAGCAGGCAGACTCTCACTCACCCTAGGGGAGATCGGCAAGCGGCAGGCGAGCATGAACAGCCGGGCCCGTGCTCGCCAAGGTTCGGAGAGGCGCAGAGTGCCAGCCCTATTAAGCACTCGCCACCCCAGGCGAGTAGATGTCTCAGGGACTACTCGCCCAGTCTACTGTGAAATGTTTTTACCATTTTGGCCTCGCTGGCCTACACATTGCCAGTTAGAATAGTGGAGTTACGCTGTTGGCAGACCCAGTTGGGCTGCACATAGCCAGTTAGAATAGCGAAGGTTGGATATTTGCATGCCGTTTTCAGAAATCTATAAATAGGACCCAAGAGGTACCTCAGAAGGCATGCTCACTTGTCTCCCAGTCTTCTTGCGCTTTCTGAGGTACCTTAGCCTGACATTTGGCTAAGGAAGGGAAGTGCTCTAAGATCTTTTGGGTGCGTGGTGGGACATCCGCGTCGAGCCCTTGGGTCATTCCTTTTCCCTTTGTCATTTTTTATTGCAGGAGAGAAGTAGGTGCGCAATCACCCCTTCCCCAAGGGTGAACTCCACAAGAGGCAAAATTCTCGATTTCAACATTTTGGTGAGGTGAGCATGGAGTGTGGTCAGCACAGAAAATCTTCAGTAGGCTCGATGACGGGAGGATCGGGGTAAGGCTCGGACAGGTCCAACTCGCCACCCCCCGATCTCTCGCCACGGAGGGAACGTTCGAAGAATTTAAGCAGGCGGTACTCGACCTTGTTAGGTTCTCACTCGGCGCACATGGTGCTCGACTCCAGCAGTGCCTGTACTCGCGATCCTGACCATCGACGAGGATGCTCCCGGCAGGAGAGCTAGGAAGAAAGTTGTGGAGGAAGGGAGAGGATGCGAGCTCCCTGGGCGAGTTCTCTTCCAGATCTCGGCGAGTGGTGGCAGGTTCGGCAAGATGGGGGTATGAGACCCACCAGCTCGCCTAGCAAGGGGAGGCAGCCCCTTCAGCGAGTTGGTTTCTTTTGCCCCAGTTCTAGAGGGTTTTAGGGAGCCCGAGATGCCGAACTATGCTAGGAAGGGAGACTCGGTCCAACACGTCCAGTGGTTTGAGGATGTGGTCTCGATCCAACATATGCCGGTTGGTTCAAGTGCAGGCTCTTCGCCATCACTCTCAAGGAGAAGGCGAGAGAGTGATTCCATCAGCTGCCGACCAACTCCATTTACTTCTTCGAGGACCTATATCGGGGGTTCATGCTGAGGTTCACCACCTCCAAGAGGAGGAAGAAGGAGTTGGAGTCCCTATTCCACATCAAGAAGGGGGTGAATGAGACCCTGGGGAGCTACATGGACTGGTTCAAGGAGGAGGTGACCCAGGTCCAAAATATGCCAGGGCACACCTTGATGATGGCCTTCACCCTAGGGCTGCAACAGGGTTTCTTCAGAATGGAGCTGAAGAGGGTGTCACCCCTCTAATATGAGGAATTGATGGAGAGGGCAGCGAGAGAAGTCAATGAGGTAGCGTCGAACCCGGAGTTTTCTTGGAAGTTGGCCAGGTGGGCCACGGAGGAAGAGAGTCTAAGAGGTGGTAGAGGCAAGGAGGAGAGGAGAGCTGAACCCCGATAGATGGAACAGTAGCAACAATAGTAGCCCAGGTGGGGGTGCCAGGAGCCGAACAATCGACTAGGTTAGAGGCCGGAGTGGCAGGACAAGGGACCGCGGAGAGGTTTCCATGGGGGAGATAACCGCTAGGGGGCCAGGGCTAGTTTTACCCTCTAGGTGGGAGACAGGGCCAGAGACCACCTCTACCGGACCAGAATCAGGCTATGGCTATATCCATAGGGGAGAGGAGGAGAGCAGTATGGAGAAGGAGAAGTGAGTTTAGGGTGGAGTTTCCCTACTGTGACTTCCACCAAGAGGAGGGGCACGCCACGGTCATGTGCTCGGAGTTCCTCGAGATGAGAGGAAACAGGGAGCAGCTGCAGCAACAAGACCGCCAGGGAGTGCGGATTAAAGAAGTCCTGCCTCGGTCAGAGGAGGACAGGTGTGAGAACCAGGCCGATGTTGGGGCCCGGGGAGGGATTGCAATGATCCATAGGGGGTGTGGGTCGAGGCTTTACGGAAGGAAAGTCTCCACATAATATACCGCAGGAGCGTTGGCTCCACATCCCAGACCCCAACCCCTAAGGAGAAGATCACCTTCTCACGGAAGGACATCCCAGACCATGAGGACCCCTTCTGCGATGCGCTGGTCATCCAGACAGTGGTCGAGAACTTCATCATCTCCTAGTTCGTCATCGACAATGGGAGTTCATTCAAAATCATCTTCAAGAAGGTATTTGATGCGATGAAGGTGTAGGACAAGAGGGTGTTGGCCTCGAATGGACCTTTGTTCAGGTTCTCGGGGGAGAGGAAGGAGGTCGAAGGAGGATTAGGATTCCATGTCACTCTGGGGGGAAGTCCCGCACATACAGGTTCGTCATTGTGGACGCCCCTAGAAGCTACAAAGCCATCTTTGGGCGACCCCTCATCAGCGCCTTCCACTGCCTCCCCTCATCCTTTCACTAATATGTGAAGTTCAATGCTGAGGGGATCCAGGATTGGGTCCATGGAGACCCCATTATGCTAAGGGAGTGCTACGTCATGGCCGTGAATTCCATCTTTTGGAAGGAGGGAGCCGAGGAGATGGAGCGGAGGATGGAGAAGGCGGAGCAGGAGGTAGTGGAGATGGAGGTTGAGGAGATCCGTACCCATATGGAGGTGACGAAGGAAGTCAAGGAGCCGACAAAGGCAATGGACGTGGAGGAGGCTGAGGAGGAAGTTCCTGCACTGGGTGGGGAGGATGTTGGAGAATTGGGGGAGCAGTCCAGCCTAGAGGTTGTGGAGGATGTGGTGGAGATGGAGGTTCTCACCCTCAGAGGCAGGGTGGAGAAGGTTCGCATTAGAGGGGGTTTGAACCCAGAGGACCAGGGCAGGATGCTAGAGTCATCCAAAAGAACGTGGACATCTTTGTCTGGAGCACGACAAAGATGCATGGGATCGATGCGGACGTCGCCTAACACTGCCTCAACCTGGACCCGGAGGCTCTCCCCATCCAGTAGAAGAAGAGGTCCATCGCAGACAAGCTTGCCAAGCCACACAGAGAGGAGATGGCCAAGCTCCTCAAGGCCGGCTTTGTTTCCAAAATACAATACCCCGACTGGGTGTCCAATATAGTAATGGTTAAAAAATGGCACGACCGGTGGCATATGTGTGTCGATTTTTCTTTACTTAATAAAACGTGCCCTAAGGACTGTTATCCTATGCCTCGGATCAACGTGCTGGTTGACTCAGCCGTTGGTTTTCCTTTAATGAGTTTTCTGGATGCATTTTCAGGTTACCACAAGATCAGGATGCACCCCCCAGATATCGAAGATGTCTCTTTCATCACAGGGGATAGGTTTTACTACTATAAAATGATTCCCTTTGGGATAATGAATGCAAGGGTGACATACCTAAAGACGATGGATCGGGTCTTCCAAGAGCAGAAGGGGAGAAACTTAGAGGTGTATGTAGATGACCTCGTGATCAAGAGCCGAGACGTGGTCTCTCACCTCCGGGACCTAGAGGAAACCTTCACAACCCTGCGCAAGTACAAAAAGGTTGAACCCCTTAAACTGTATCTTCGAGGATAGCAGGGGCAACTTCCTAAGTCACCTTCTCACCCCCACGGGGGTGGAGCCAAATCCTCATAAGGTCCGAGTGATCATGGAGCAGGGATCTCCTCGGAATGCTAAAGAGGTGCAACGGTTGATAGGGAAGCTAGCAGGGTTAAGCAGGTTCCTTTCCCAGTCTGGGGAGAAGTGTTCCCCCTTCTTCAATGTGTTAAGAGGAGGCAAGAAGTTCGAATGGTCCAAGGAATGCGAGGAGGCATTTCAGGCCTTGAAGAGGCAGTTGACTCAGGCCCCCTACTATAAAGGCCGAAGGAGGGGGAGGACCTGTCTTTGTATCTGAGGGTCGGAGTAGAGGCCTTGAGCTCCGTCTTGGTTCGGGAAGAGGGGAAGAAGCAACTCTACATATATTATGTGAGTCGGGTCCTAAGGAAGGCGGAGCTCCGGTATCCCATCTTGGAGAAGCTGACCTTTGCTTTGGTCATCTTGGCCCGGAGGCTCCGACCCTACTTCCAGGCACACTCAATCCGAGTGGTGACTGACCAACCCTCCGCAACATCTTCGAGGGGGTGGAGCATTCAGGCAGGTTGGCCAAGTGGTCAGTGGAACTAAGTGAGTTTGACATCTACTTTGTCACCCACCTCTCGATCAAGGCCCAAGCAATGGACAACTTTCTGGCTGACTATATGGTTGAGGTGGCAGAGGCAAAACTCACTCACCCAGTTCCCTAGAAGGTGATAGTAGATGGAGCTTTTGAGAGGTATTCCCTGGGAGTGCGGGGTGATCCTAGTCAGCCCACATTGGACGTGAATCAAACAAACAGTATTGGTGCACTTTCCCTTTACTAATAATCAGGTCGAGTAGGAGGCGGTGATTGCAAGGCTCTGCGTGGACAGAGAGCTAGGAGTACATGATGTGGAGTTCCTCACTGACTCCATGGTGGTGGCTTCCCAGATCAATGGGGATTTCGAGGCAAGGGAGCCTACCCTCCAGCTATACTTAGCAAAGGCAAAGGGGGTAATCGGCATGTTCCAGACCTTCTCCATCCAACACGTGCCCAGGGAGGAGAACCAGCAGGTGGACCAACTAGTAAAGCATGGTCCCCGGGTGGGGGGTGCCATAACTGACCTGTTCCGCCCTTCCATTGAAGAGGTAGAGCTGATGGAGGTGGATCAAAACCCCTCATGGGTGGACCCATTCACGACCTTCCTTTCCATAGGGGAATATCCGGAGTTGATGGATAAAAAGAAATTCAAGTAAAAGTTAGTGCACTATCTCATCCGTAATGGGTAGTTTTACCGAAAGACCCTCTCAGGGATGTTAGCACGTTGCGTAGCCGAGAGAGAGGTCTAGAGGATCTTGGAGGAGGTCCACTCTGGGGAGTGTGAGAGTCACTCTGGGAGTCGGACCCTGGAAGTAAGGATTATAAGACAAGGGTATTTCTGGCCTACCATAGGCCACGACGCGCGGAGTTTATGAAGAAGTGCCACAAGTGCCAATTGTTTGCCCCTCTCCAGCTGTAACCGCCCCAGTGCCTCAGGAGCATCACGACACCCTTGCCATTGGTGTTTGGTGCATCAGCCCCTTCACTCAAGGGTAAAGCTGTAGACTATTCTCAGAACATTGCAACCCACTCTAAGACTAAGGGCAAGTCGGTTAGTAGACTAGACTTGGGCATCTCTGAGTCCATCAAGAGTGTTCTCTCTAAAAAGAAGGCAACTGTTGGTTGAGCTCAAGATATCATAAGCACATCTATTGATAGACCCACCACTAGTCAGGCTGGTGTTGGGAAATAAAAGAACAGGACTGCTGCTGCACCTTCTAGACCAAGAGCTACTGTCAACATAGCCACTAGACAAGCTCTTAAAACAAGGTACAATATTTATGAGTGTTGGTGCTGTGGAAAAGTGGGCCACTATGTTATAGATTGCTGACACAATTAGAGTGTGCCAAGAGCAAGAGAGAGCTTACTTATCAGAAGAGCTGTAGGTAGGTATGTTTATTATTAGACTAACATGCACCTAGGACCCAATAAGAATTCGGGTCTTAAGGTTAACTGATTTATGCCGTGCAGGTTAGTCTAAGTGGCCATACCCCTAAATAGTACTTGGACGGTGGGTGTTCCAAGCACATGACTGGAGCAAGGAGCATGCTGAAGGAGTACACTCTAGTAAAGAATGGACCCAAAGTCATCTTTGGTTCAAAAAGAGGAGTGACTAAAGGGTATGGTAAGATATCAAATAGCTTAATCAATATCACACAAGTAGCTTATGTGAAAGGGTTGCAACACAACCTCATAAAAATAAGCCAACTATGTGATCTTGGCTATGCCATTTCTTTCCTAAGGATGAGTGCCAAATTAGGAGGTCAAGTGACCAATGGGTCATCTTTATAGGCACTAGGAGAGGAAATATCTATTGTCTGAATTTTGATTATGAAAGTAAGGACTCTCCTATTATTGATGCACGAAAATAGCACCGCCTAGTTAACGGGTGTTTGGATCTCACAAGCAAGGGAAAGAAGAAGGTTGTGGGAATAGAGGAGAGGGTGTTGCTGAGGATGTAGAGAATAGCTGAGGAAGGTTGATCAAGTACTGTCGAGTAGACAACTACTTTGATGGTTAGCTTTGTAGGTTGATGCCGAGAGAGGAGGGGAGAGTTGAGAAGAAAAGAGGGGGCTGCTAGCAGCGGCAACAATAGACTTCGCCCGTCGCGGCTTAAATGTCACTCTTGAGATGGGCTTTCCTTTGATTATGATCCAAATTATAGCTTGAGATTGCACCTTTACATGGAAAGAAAATAAAGGGTACAAAGGGAGAAGTTGGCGGCTAAGGAGAAGAAAATGACAGAGGCCGTGCAGTTTGACCAGAGAGGTCGGCAAACTGCGCGGTTTGCTGATCAGGCAGCTCATTGGACTAAGCCTGGCGGACAGCTTGATCAAGCTGAGAGGAGAATAGGAGGTCGCGCAGAATGAGAAATAGAGTCTATAAGAACTGATGTCTGGACCTTGACCACTCCACCGTGCCTACTGAATGAGAGGTACGGGGGCCTATTTATAGGCCTGAGGAGGTAACGGTCTTGCTAATATCACCCTCGGTAGAGCGGTAAGTTGTGTGAGTAGAATGAGGAGTCCGCCGAGTCCGCGCCTGGCCGAGCGGTTAGGGACTTGTTTACTTGAGCTGATCTGTGGCTGGCGCACTGGGACGAGTTCACCTCTACTACTAAGTGAGCTCACATTGAGTATGCAAGCTGAGGAATTATTTGCCCACTACTGGGAAGATGCAGGTGCTGGAGGCCGAGTGGCGAACTGCGCGATGAGTCTGCCTCTGTTATAGGAATAGAAACATGTCTCCTGCTGCTGAAAAGCTGGAGCTGGGGTTCATCAATGTAGGCAGACTGGACTGTTAGACTTCACGACAAGTCCACCCAACCCGCGGAGAATGAGATCTGTCCGTTGAATGTTGTGGGTTGCAGGAGAGCTGGAGCGTACGCACTCCTTTGGCGGACTAAGATAGAGTCCGTAAATTGTGAGAGGAGGTTGGTGACCTGGCAGACTGATAAAGCAGGTCGCCACTTCTGCTTAAGTCCTCCTCCTACTGGACAGGCTTTTCGCCCATGCTGGGCGGCCTAGGCTTGGCGACCTGGTAGGTCGCGCATACTGGCGAAGTGGAACCAGCTGTTGCTGGCTCTCGGCCTGGGGGCAGGTCACCATTATTGCTATGCGGCGAGCTAGAGGGCTGTCACCGTTGCTGATGGTGGGCGGCCTGGAGGCAGGTCTCCGTGGTTGAGACAATCACATATATGCGGATGGCGATTGGAGTCTGCCAAAGCTGGGTAGTTCACCTGCTGGAGGAGAAAAGAACTATTGCATAGTTAGCTGATCTAGCCGCGCGGCTTGCAGGGGCAGACTGAGGAAGCAGTTTGTGTAACACCCCCGAAACTCAAAAGAGGGATGGGTGATGTTTTAAGCCAAGTCTGGGTTTTGGAGCAGGTGTCACGGGCGTGTTCGGCCCCGGGTCATGTGGTCGACGTTTTGACGATCGTCGAGCTGAGGCACACGGCCTGGGACACGGGCGTGTCCCAGGGCATGTCACGCTAGGGAGTTTTCTGAGTCATGCACACGGGCCATGACACGGGCACAGAAACGGGCGTGTCACATGTGACACGGGCGTGTCGGGTGCCGTGTCGTAGGCCGTGTCCTCCTCGGGAAACAAATGTTGGCAGTTGCACACGGGGCGTGACACGGGTCGTGACACGGCCGTGTCGCATGCGACATGGGCATGTCAGAGGCCATGTCGAATGCCGTGTGCTGGTTATCATGTCGGTCGAGACGGCGAATGGGCGACACGGCCCTGGACACGGGCGTGTCGCAGGCCGTGTTCAACCCAGATTTTGTAATATTGGGCTGAATCACAGCCGCTCGATTTCTTGATTTGGGATTCGACGGCTCAGGGCTGTTGCTGGTGTGTTATATCCGGGAATAGGGCTTGGAAACCCTTATTCCCTTTGAGTTTTATCTCTCTAAAAGTTAGAGAGAAGGGAGAGCAAGGAGGAGGAAGGAGGCCAAGATCCGGTGACCGGTGGAGCTTCGGAGCTCCAAATCACGATCCGAGTCCGGATCCGCGAAGGCGAGGCCGATACGGTGCTTTCCATCCGGCTAGATCGTCATGGCGCCAAGGAAAAGCGCAAGGGTAATGATTCTCTTCTTGAGCATGTGAAGCTCTTCTTTCTTTGCATGGGAAAACCCCTCTCCCGCGAGTGTTCGGCGAGATTGTGGTATTCCTTGGGGTAGATATGTAAAGTCCCCCTTATTAGAGTCCGGAATCGTAGTACGGACATAGGCATGATGTGTGAAGCCTACCCGGACGTGTTGGTCTGGATCAGTGATGATTTGCTGTGCATTTTTAGCCGGAGAAGACTCCGAGCATTTTGATTATTTTCGGGTTGCTATGCAGTAGAATGCATCAGGGAATCTGGGGGATTAACCCCGAGGTTCACCTAGAAATCTGGACAGAAACGCATTTCTGTCATACCGGTGGCCTGGGAGCCAACCGGGTACATAGCGGGGCTATGTACCGTGTTTGAACGGTATTTGGGACTAGGGAAGCTTAGTCCGCGTCAAAGGCCAAATAGCAACGACGGGGTGAGCAACGGACTGGTGGACCCCTACCCGCTCCACCTGCTCGGTTAAAGTGACCTAAAGTTTTACGTGGGACTTACCGAGGTTTGGATATCGAGGCTACGCTACGACTGAAAGGACTAAATGCTCACGAGGTTGCCACCCTGGGGGTGGTGGCGGAGTCAAGGACCGGACGGGGTTCGGACTGGCCTGCCGAGTAAGTGCCCTGAGAGCACGGGTTGTACGGCCATGTGAGCGTTCACCTGTGATGTGATGCTTATTTTGCTATGTTGCTTGTTTTGCTAACAAGTGTAGGGAAGAAGCTTTGCCGCCCCGGTTTGGGGGCAGAATCGTTATAATTTGGTCAGCATAGCTGACCGTTGCCTTTGTTTACCACCGTGCGGTGGATTGTTGCTTGCAGGTGCTGCGGAGCCGAGAGGTAAATAGCGGGCTAAAGCCCGAGTTGCTGCGCCGTCCCTCGAAGGCCAAGTTTTGAGTGTTTTCCTTTTGTACTCATGTGTGACCGGCCTGCGTGCCGAGGTTTGGAAGACATTTTTTATTAAGCAAACTCTTGTAAGGCTATAAGGCCAATATTTGTGTATTAAACATTCCTTGTTTTTGGTTCAGTGGACATTCATGTTAGCAGGGTTCTTAATTGTGCAACTTAATAATTGTTTCCGCTAGGTGCTATGTAGGACGTTATGATTAGTTGAATGGTTTCAATACGTAACCAACCGGTCTGTCCGTAGTATATGGCATCGGGCCCCGACCGGACCTACTGTTATATACTATGTGACAGATAGGGGTGTTACAAATTGGTATCAGACTACTGGTTTCGGTCAAGCTTAAATGAATTCGTGGAAGAATTCACTTTAAGGGGTGGTGAGCACATATGTGTGCGTCATCGTTATAACATGAAAAGAACCCATGAATGTTTACTTAGGAATGAAAATACACATGTTTGAGGAACCTGCGTGTTCCTATAATTGCTTTTTGCAATTTTGTTCAGTCACTTATGGTGTTTTGAACGGCTATAGGTGTCCGGAAGTGGAGCGTGGTAGTCTGAACACACGTTTGCTGAGCAAAGTACGGCACCAAGTAACGTTCCTGAGACCCCTACGTCTTTGGAAACCATAAGAAGGGTGGTTGAAGCGGTATTCGCTGTGACCAACACACAACATGGGAGTAATGTGCAACCCTTTGTCCCTGAGATGGCCCTAACATCGGGCGGTATGTTGGAGTAAAGGGCATTTGGAGGTCATTTAGAGCTGCAGATGAGCATGACTGTGGTGCAGGGAGCGCATTCAGTTGACGCATATTTGTAGACGTTCCTTATGTTAAGGCGCTACCCAGGCTTTGAATGGGAAAGAGAGCAATCTATAGTTGATAGATTTTATAACGGTCTGCGCAGCGAGTTGCGTATCCTACTGCTAGGACCAAAGTTATTGGGATTCCGAGCTTTGGTGGAGTCGGCCAGAGCTTTGGAGGTGGAGTTGGTGAAAACACACCAAGTACCAGTGGATAGGGTACCAAACCCTACAGATCCTTTAAGGTCTTCCTATCGAAAGACGCCGAGAAAAGAGGCTGGGTCATCTACTACCCGAACTACTCTCAAATGTTATTCTTGTGGCAAGAAAGGGCACCTCGCCAAAGATTGTTGGGAGAGTTCTCAGAAGACAAGGAAAGTTTTGGCAGGAGCAGACAAAGATGCTATGGCAAAGGATTCGGTGGTCAAGATGACAACCTCAAAATCTGGGTACCGTAGATGGTACAAGAAGGCTAGGAGGTCGGGTCTAGTCCCTTCCTCTAGCACTTCTGGAGCGACTACAGTTCAAACCCCGGATGCACGCTTTTTTTGTGGAAAGCCGGGGCACTATGCCCGGGATTGTTGGAGTGGACGCCTAATGTCCGAAAAGAAGCCGGGGGAGATATCTGTAGAGAAAGGAAAGGCGGTGGCATCCACTGCACCGCTGTTTACTCCGGCCCAACCGGGAGTGAACATCCTTGGCCAGTAGGAGGCCATGTGGCCGACCGTCGGGATGTCAGGTATGGTTCTTCTTATTAGCAAACTAGTTCCTTACGCCGGATACCTTATGCGTATTAACTTAGAACTGGAAGTTCTAGGCTTTATTTTTTTTTGGATCTTGGTAATCTGGAGAGAGCATAGTTTCGATATGGGAACTTCGCATTCCTGTTATCCGAAGAATCTGTATCGCGCATCGGAGTCTTCCCTTCGATGGTAAAGTGAGCAATCCGGATGGGTTATTGCCCAGTAGTCGTCCAGTGCGCACGGAGATACAGTCTGTGCGGTAAGAGTCTTATTGAAAGTCAAGGATTCGACTTGCTAGCGTCGCTGTTGCCGCTAGTAGAGTTTGACGTCATCTTTGGTATGGACTGGCTTTCGGGTCCGAAGGCTTTTATCGTTTGCAACCATAAAGAGGCCTAGCTGGGTGTATGGCAGGGGACAACGTTTGCGGAATTGAAGGGATCGAGCAGGACACTGATGTCTGCCCTCCCAGTGGTCAAGACAGTTTTGTGTTGGCACAAAGCTGTTCTTCACGTTAGTGGAGGCTGTAACGCCTAAGTCCACTCTGGGTAGTATCCCAGTGGTTTGTAAGCATCCCGATGTGTTCCCGAACAATCTCCCTGGAGCCCCACCGTAGCGAGAGATCGATTTCACGATTGAGTTGTGCCAGGTGCTAAACCTATGTCACTCTCTCCTTATAGGCTTATGCCTAAGGTGATAGTGGAGTTAAAGGTTTAACTAGAAAAGTTTATGGAGCAAGGGTATGTGCGTCCAAGCTCGTTGCCTTGGAGCGCACCGGTCCTCTTTACTCAGAAGAAGGACGGGAGCTTGCAATTTTGTATCTGTTGCAGAGAGCTGTGTAAGTTTGCAGAAATAGGACAAGTAATCGATCCAAATGATCGATGATCTTCTGATCAGTTAGTCAGGTCTTCGGTGGACTCAGTAGTGGATCGTAAGTCCGGTTACCCTCATCTGAGAATAAGGGTAAGTGTTATCGCAAAGGCGGTGTTAAGCACGAGTGATGAGCAATCCGAGTCTACGATCGTGCTGTCTTGGCAGTCAAGTGTGGCATCAGTGTTCATAGACCGGATGAACGGAACGTTCATGGAGTACCTAGTCCAGTTTGTGATCGTCTTCATCGACGATATATTGGGGGTAATTTTAGTGCGAAGGGTATCACTTCTGAATATCTACTCTTGGTTTTGTGGACGCTAAGAAGGAACCATGTATACACCAAGTTCTCCGAACACGAGTCTTGGGTTATCCTCGTAGCGCTTCTCAGTCCTTTAGTTGGTAGAGTGAGAGCGTGTGGGTCCAGCGTTGTTAGTCGCAATAAGAGGGTGGCATGTGTTGTCTCGGTAGCGGAAGTCCAGAATTTCTGGTGTGGTGGGCTACTACAGGCGCTTTGTAGAGGACTTCCCGCGGATAGTATTACCCCTCGCATCGTTGTCAAGAAAAAGCTTAAAAGGATTGCTTAGATGCTCGAGTGCACCCAAGCTGTGAAGGGTTAAAGAGTTGGTCAACCACGGCGCCAGTGTTAAGTTCGCCGAGTGGAACCAAAAGCTGTGAGATCTACGGCACTGCCTTAGGCAGTGGATTGGACTGCGTGCTGCTACAGCGTGGTAATGTTATGGCTTATTGCTCGCATTAGCTGAAAGAGCACGAGGGGAATTGCCTGGTCCTCCATCTTGAGTTAGTGGCCGTGTGTCTTGCGCTTAAGCTGTGGAGGCATTATTCGTACGGCGCATAAGTTGATGTTTGTACCGGTATGATATATCGGTTGGATCAAAAGGGTCGGAAATTGAGACAGCAAAAATGGATGGAGTTCCTGGGGGACTATACGTTCGAAAGTTTTTTTTTGTTTGTGCTCGTTGTAATGCAATGTAGTTGCGGATGCGTTGAGACGCAGGGCTTCCGCCCAAGCAAACTAGTTGTAGGTTCATGTTGAGGGTTTGACGCGGGAGTTGGAGATGTTAGTTATCTCTTGTGTTGACAAGCAGACTAGCGTCGAAGCGTTTTTGAACTGGTCGGAAGTCCAGTATGACCTGGCTGATCGTAGTTGGCATACTATGGTTTGTGTAGCTGCTTGAAGGAAATCATGGGTGCGGCTCGGTAGGTCAAAATCCCAAATCGACGGTTGTAGGTGGGCTACCAGGGAAAGACAACCGTTTGTACGACCCAAGCATGGGCAATTGATGGGTGGAATTATGGTATGTTATACCAAGTACTCAATTAACTTAGGAAGCACGAAGTTGTGCCGTTATCTGATGAAATTGCTTTGGTGGCCGGGGCTCAAGAGAGTTGTAGCGTTGTTTGTGGCTAAGTGCAAGCCTTGCGCCTTAGTGAAGGCAGTGTGCCAAGTGCAGGGGTATTCTTGAATCCTTTCCTAGTTCGGAATAGAAGTATGACTGGACTGTGTGCATGGTTTGCCAAAGTCACAATGGGGTAGCGACGCCATGTGGGTGATCGTGATTGTGTTGACTTTAGTGTCGCACTTCATTCCGCATTGGAAGGATAATTCGGCGGAGTAGCTGGCAAATGTTTTTGGATAACATAGTTAGACTGCACGGTGCGCCCCGCAACATCATGAGCAATCGAGGTGGGCGTTCTACCTCCAATGATTGGAGGTGGTTACAGAAAGTGCTGGAGACTAAGTTGTAGTTTAGCCCAGTCTTGCATCCGCGGACGGATGAGCAGACCGTGTGGGTCAATAGGATGTTGGAGGACGTGCATCACATATGCATTCTGGACTCCGAGAAGCAGTGGGAAGGCCATCTATTTTGGAAAAGTTTGAGTACAACTTTAACTACCGAGCGAGCATATAAATGGCACCCTTCGAGGCCCTATAAGGTTGAAGTTGTCGGATGCCATTGTTGTGGCTAGAAACGGTTGACACGAAGGTTTATTTAAAGCAAGAGATGGTAAACACTACCCCTTTGGTGCGAACCATATGAGAACTTTTGCTACTCGCTCAGGGGAGGCAGACTAAGTACTTTAACGCCACGTATCAGAATGTGGAGTTATCGGATGGCGTATAGGAAGTTATAGTCGTTCAAGAGTGTTTCACGGGAGCGACGCTTGGGGAAGCTGAGCCCGGTATACCTTGGACCACTTGAGATTTCTAGAGCGGTTTGGTGAGGCGGTGCAAGAGCCTTTGAACTTGATCGTGAGTGATCAAGTTTTGGTGGACGAAAGGTTAACGTCTAGGGTCAAACCTGTTCGTTTTGGAGACCGTGAAGTCGAGCGACTTTGTCTCAAGGAGATCAAGATAGTCGTGGTCTGGTGGGGCAATTGCGATAGCAAGGAGCTTTCTTAGGAATGAGAGCAATCTATGCTGGATGTGTACCCGGAGCTGTTCCGCCTAGGTACCGTTGAGAGTTTCTGTTTTCTCTCCTTTAGTAATTTCGTGGACGAAATTCTTTTAAGGGGGGGGGGGGAGAGAGTTGTAACACCACCGAAACTCAAAAGAGGGACGGGTGACGTTTTAAGCCAAGTCTGGGTTTTGGAGCAGGTGTCACGGGCGTGACACGGGCGTGTCACGGGCGTGACACGGGCGTGTAACGGGCGTGTTCGGCCACGGGTTATGTGGTCGACATTTTGACGATCGGCGATCGGCGAGTTGAGGCACACGGCCTGGGACACGGGCGTGTCCCAGGGCGTGTCACGCTAGGGAGTTTTCTGAGTCATGCACACGGGCCATGACACGGGCACAGAAACGGGCGTGTCCATGTGACACGGGCGTGTCGGGTGCCGTATCGCAGGCCGTGTCCTCCTCGGGAAACAAATGTTGGCAGTTGCACACGGGGAGTGACACGGGTTGTGACATGGTCGTGTCGCAAGCGACACGGGCGTGTCGGAGGCCGTGTCGAATGCCGTGCGCTGGTTATCGCATCGGTCGAGATGGCGAATGGGCGACACGGCCCTGGACACTGGTGTGTCGCATGCCGTGTTCGGCCCAGATTTTGTAATATTGGGCTGAATCACAGCCGTTCAATTTCTTGATTTGGGATCCGACGGCTCAGGGCTGTTGCTGGTGTGTTATATCCAGGAATAGGGCTTGGAAACCCTTATTCCCTTTGAGTCTTATCTCTCTAAAAGTTAGAAAGAAGGGACAGCAAGGAGGAGGAAGGAGGCTAAGATCCGGTCACCGACGGAGCTTCGGAGCTCCAAATCACGATCTGAGTCCGGATCTGCGAAGGCGAGGCCGATATAGTGCTTTCCATCCGGCTAGATCGTCATGGCGCCGAGGAAAAGTGCAAGGGTAACGATTCTCTTCTTGAGCATGTGAAGCTCTTCTTCCTTTGCATGGGAAAACCCCTCTCCCACGAGTGTGCGGCGAGATTGTGGTATTCCTTGGGGTAGATATGTAAAGTCCCCCTTGTAAGAGTCCGGAATCGTAGTACGGACATAGGCATGATGTGTGAAGCCTACCCAGACGTGTTGGTATGGATAGGTGATGATTTGCTGTGCATTTTTAGCAGGAGAAGACTCCGAGCGTTTTGATTGTTTTCGGGTTGCTATGCGGTAGAATGCTTCAGGGAATCTGGGGGATTAACCCCGAGGTGCACCCGGAAATCTGGACGGAAATGCATTTCTGTCATACCGGTGGCCTGGGAGCCAACCAGTTACATAGCGGGGCTATGTACCGTGTTTGAACGGTATTTGGGACTGGGGAAGCTTAGTCCGCGTCAAAGGCCAAATGGCAACGGCGGGGTGAGCAACAGACTGGTGGACCCCTACCCGCTCCACCTGCTCGGTTAAAGCGACCTAAAGTTTTACGTGGGACTTAACGAGGTTTGGAGATCGAGTCTAGGCTACGACTGAAAGGACTAAATGCTCACGAGGTTGCCACCCTGGGGTGGTGGCGGAGTCAAGGACCGGACGGGGTTCGGACTGGCCCGCCGAGTAAGTGACCTGAGAGCACGGGGTGTACGGCCGTGTGAGCGTGCACCTGTGATGTGATGCTTATTTTGCTATGTTGCTTGTTTTGCTATGTTGCTTGTTTTGCTAACAAGTGCAGGGAAGAAGCTTTGCCACCCCGGTTTGGGGGCGGAATCGTTATAATTTGGTCAGCATAGCTGACCGTTGCCTTTGTTTACCACCGTGCGGTGGATTGTTGCTTGCAGGTGCTGCGGAGCCGAGAGGTAAATAGCGGGCTAAAGCTCGAGTTGCTGTGCCGGCCCTCGAAGGCCAAGTTTTGAGTGTTTTCCTTTTGTACTCATGTGTGACCGGCCTGCGTGCCGAGGTTTGGAAGACACTTTTTATTAAGCAAACTCTTGTAAGGCCATAAGGGCAATATTCGTGTATTAAACATTCCTTTTTTTTGGTTCAGTGGACACATGTTAGCAGGGTTCTTAATTGTGCAACTTAATAATTGTTTCTGCTAGGTGCTGTGTAGGACGTTGTGATTGGTTTAATGGTTTCAATACGTAACAAACCAGACTGTCCGTAGTATATGGCGTCGGGCCCCGGCCGGACCTACTATTATATACTATGTGACGGATAGGGGTGTTATAGTATGCACCCCCTATAGAACGAGCGGGCATTGCGCGACCTGGGCGGTCAGATGGGGGAGATCGCCCTTGCCGCATGACCTGAGCGGACAGTGAAGTCTATCCGTCCACCCTTTGAAAAATGGGCTGACAGGCCGCGACCTTCAGGAGGAACCTAGAGCAGGACGTGACTTGCGAGCTGACTACTCTAGGAGGGATCGCCGATTTCTGGGTTAACATAATCCCTACACTTTTTTAAATCCTGAAGGGAACTTCAAAAAAGTAGGAGACCCCGAAAATCGTGATCCATCCCTCGGAAAAACAAGTGGCAGGGAGAGACAGAACCTGATATCTCTCCTCAGAAAAGGTTTTCCAATGTCTATCTTTTTTCTGCAAAGGAAAAGTTAATGCAGGCGAGAGGACGTACATCTTGTGTATACCTGAGTTGCTTTGCAAAATGAGGAAGATGTGAATGTCTTCCTGTGAGCTTCTGCAAGACAGAGATGAGTGGAAAGTACAGAAGAAAGATAACTTGTAAGTACCTAGATGGAACTTGCAAAAATCTGCTAATCTCTGTGAAAGGAAGAGTGAGTTGCAGATATGATAGAAAAGTAAGCTGCAGGTACTTGAAGGGAACTTGCTAATATCTACTAATCTCTGCAAAAGAAGAGTGAGCAGCAGATATGATAGGAAAAGTAAATTGCAAGTACCTGAAGGGAACTTGTTAATATCTGCTAATCTCTGCAAAAGAAGAGTAAGTAGTAGATATGATAGAAAAAGTCAATTGCACGTACCTTAAGGGAACTTGCTAATATCTGCTAATCTTTGCAAAAGAAGAGTGAGCAGCAAACATAGAAGAAAGAAAACTAAGTCGCAAGTACCTGGATGGAACCTACGAACATTGACTGTTGATATGATAAGATATAATTATATAGCAGAAGAGATATCCATCAAACTCTGCTATTAAATCAATATAGATCAAACCGTGATAATGATCGTCTCGCGTGATCAAGCATGATGCTTAATATATGAAATCCAGATCAGCCAAATAAAACTATCTTGATTCAATAATATGGCTTGTCAATAAATAGAAATAGAATCCTTGATTGAATAATTGATGCCGAGAGTAGGCATAATCAATCATCAGTGGATAAAGCTTCATGAAAGCTGAATATATAAAGTGAGTTTAAGTAAGAAGATGCTGCAAATGCTTTTGATGGGTTAGATTTAACCTGTTAACCTGTAAGAAGGGAAAATGAAAAGAGGAGGACTACACCCTGAAGATGACCTAAAAAGACTAGATACTGCCACAGGAGTGCACCCGTGGGCCTTATGCATCGCTTGCCTAAGAAAGATCATCTAGGGTGTAGTTCTACCTAAAGCGGGCTGGCCGCGCATCCTTTAGAAGGGAAAAAAAGAGAAACAAGCACATGAAATACTGAGAAGGATCGACAGATGCACTACTCTCATGCCTCGGGTTACAAGCATCACTGATCAACTAGACTAGGTGCACTAAGTGTCCTATTTCTTGTCTGTGGATTCATCAGCGGAGTTGTGGGCCCCGCGAAGGCACAGATTGAGAGTACTATAGAGTATTTGTCCATTATAATTGTGAGATGATCAAGGAGGCAAGGCTAAACTTGATCGTCAATGCTTGCCCATCAAATATCATCGTAACTGTAATGTATCCCTAACAGAGCGCAGCAGAGCTAACACATGGGACCTCCCTGGTGCACACTCTGTGTTAGATATCGGCTAGGATTCGAAGTCCTGTCATCCTCCGTACGAGAGTTGAACGGCCCCCACTATACATACGCGAACACTCCCAGCTATATGTGGTCGTTGTGGTCTTACGTCGGAGTCCAACTTCGAGGGGGCCCTGAGTAAGACTCGATAATGTCTTGGTGGCTCAGTGATCTCTTTGGAAAAGAGAAAAAGTAGAGGAGGAAGCACTCTATAAGGGGAAATGTGTCAATACGGGATCTCTGACGTAAAATTTATTGAAATGAAAAGAAATAACACTTAGAAGTGTTGTAAAGAGAATGTTTAAAGAGTAAAGTAGAAACAAATAGTTATGATCACAAGGAGCTTGCAATATCATCTTTGCTTTAGAATAGTCTTCCAAGGGCGCCCTCGTCATCGGCATCAATGGACTGGTTGGTGATGACGTGAGTACAACTATCAGTGTGACAAACTCACTTTGAGCAGCAAGGCACGTCTGCTAGTTCCTTGCCTTTTGAAGTTGACGGATTAGAGTTATCTTCTTTCGCGAGTAGATCACGCATCTTTGCCTGCCTTAGCATCTTTTGTACAAGTTGACGAAGCGCTTGGCAGTTTTCAGTTAAATGCCCACTTTCTTTGTGAAATTCACTAAATGGTTCTGAATCTTTTGATCTTTGATCGGTTGGCTGGTAAGTCTTTTTGAAGTTAGCACTACCTTTCATGATTTGACTCACTTCTTACATGGCTTTATCTAGTTCGGAATCTAGCAAGTCATCATCTTACTGCTGATGAACCGAAGCTGTTTGCGGAGCTGGTGCTCGCAATAGTAACAATTGATCTTGGGTACAATCCTAACCCGGGCAGGGATGTCGATGACGCTGAAATCTTCTCCCCTTCCTTGAGTAGGATGGAAAATCTTTCTGAGGAGATCTCGGAGACTGCTTGTAGGATGAAGAAGAATCTTTCTCTGCTATGAGCCTGGAAGCAAAGCTGGGATTTCTCTTCTCACCGCGAATGTATGAGTTGGCTAAATCGGTCAACTCTTGATATGTCCTTAGAGCTCAGACGTTGGCTTCTAACTTGAGTGGTCCTTCACGCAAACCGTGAATAAGAGCCACTTGATACAGTTCTTGATCAACGATCTCGATGTCCAAGATTTCTTTCTAAAAACGATCCACAAAATGAGACCAAGTCTCATTCTGATGCTGTTTGATCTCAAAGAGGGCTTCTGGACCGCCCTTTCCCTTGGTAGAGGTAGAAAACATGAGCAGAAACTCTCTTCGCAAATCAGCAAAGGAAGAGATGGATTAAGGTCGAAGTCCATATAACCAATCCCTCACTAGACCATCAAAGGTTGTCACAAGGAGTTTGCATTTGGTTATATCTAAGAGGGTATTGAGAGCAACGGCTGATTCAAAGGACTAAAGGTGCTTTATTGGATCAGTCTCTCCAGTGTAAATTTGCAACCGCGGCTCTCTGAAGTTAACTGGAGTTGGTTCATGTCGAACAATCTCTGAAAATGGTGACGACTCTTCCTGCTATCCTACAACATAAGGAAAAAAGGTGAAAGTGAGGGGATAAGTTGTAAACTACTCTAGAGGGGGGTGAATAGAGTATTCAAATTTTATGAATAACTAGTCAGCTCTCTTTGAGTTTATTTGCGGAATAAAATAATCTGATACTTGAACCCTAAGAGCCTAACACAGTGACGTGCACAAGTGAGAGAGTTAACTGAAATTTCAGTTTAACTCTAAGCCTATCACAGCAACTAGCAATCCTAGGTAGTTCTATCACAGCCACAGAAAAGACAATTAAACAAAAACAGCCAGAGAGACATAGGATATATAGTGGTTCCCTCTTAATAGGTACTCCACTCTTCTACCACCCTGGTAGGAATCCACTACAGGTTTTTGCTAAGGTGCCCTGCCACCAATGATCTGATTGAGGTAGATCAAACAGACCCTTTGAGCTTTTGATAAGGATGCTCAACCACAGGTTGTTGATAAGGTGCCCTGTCACCAATGTTCACTTTTGAAGAGGTGTGAAAACTCTTTTACAAAGGGTTTGAGAGGGTTAGATTGTCTTCTCTGTTGTTAATACAGATTAGAGAAGACTTGTGGATTCTCTAAAGAACCAAAGTCTCCCCCTGGCTCAGTGGAAGTCCAGGAAAGCCTTTGCTTCAGATGAAGGAGTTTCAGATATACTGAAACTAAATCCTCAGAGATCTGGAGACTGATTTTTATCAGGTCTTCAGATTCTGGAGCACGTGAAGCAGATCTGGAGCTCTTTCTGAAGTCTTGAAAACTCTAAGCAGATGCTCAGGAGACTTGAGAATGAAAGAAGTTGCTCTGGGCTTATGCTTCAGGAAAACTATTCTTCTTCTGATTGATAGATTGTGAAGAGTTGCTCTGGAGATGCTTGAGAGAAAGCTGCACTAAAAAAAAATCTCTCTGTGTCTGTAGCTTCTTATTTTTCTGAGAGAAAATCTCTCTTAAATATGTCTTCTCATTTATCTTTTGGAACGGCTCTATTGATTTGAATTCTCGAGCCCTGCAACAGATTATCTCAAAATAGAATATAGCAATAGGAATAGAATGACCTATTAGCTCACTGTCAGTCCAATAAGGAAATAAATGAATAGGAAAATATCTCAGCATAAAGACTTATCATTCTTGGAAATAGCATACACCGCCAACGGCTAGAATACAGCCTGGCAATATATTTTGTATAATAAGACAAAAATGTTTATCAAAATACGAAATCCCGTAATTTATGCTTAATATATTTGGTAAGTAATTCATTTGAATTTAAGCCATAAATTAGCAAAAACATTCTTCAGAAAATCTTTCTAACCACACGCTAAAACACTTGGAAATAAACCAAGGAATAAAATAAGTGCAAATATTAAAGGCAGACAGAAATCGTCGAACAGGGGTTCGATGATCGTCGACCTAACTAACAGATCGTCGACTAAAAGCAGAAATCTGTCGAAACAGAAATCGTCGAACGGCAATCGTCGACCAGCTCAAGATATCGTCGACTAAAGCAGAAAATCTGTTAACACAGAAATCGTCGAACATCTCATGATGTCGACGACTAAGGCAGAGATCTGTCGAGACAGATATCGTCGAACATCTCATGATGTCGACGATTAAGGCAAAGATCTGTCGAGACAGAAATCGTGAAGCAAGACCACGATCGTCGAACTGCTGATAGCAGATCGTCGACCAACCTTCAGAGCACAATAAACTTGCTCTGAGATCCTCGACCATCGGTCGACGATAATTGTCTTGACTTCAACGATTCTATAGCCCTGCTATCGTCGACCACTGATCGACGATCGCGAGGCCTCGTTCGACGATGGTCGAACGGAAAAAGCCTTAACCAAAAATACATCTAGAACTACTAGCCTAAGCTCTAGGTCAGTTATAAACTGTCCTAGGGAAACTGAACAAGGCCTAAACATGATCATATATAGTTATATGGATCAAGAGGGGCCGGAAGGGGATTACATAAGCCAAATCACATCTAGGGTACCAACAAAAGGAAGCATAATTTGTAGCTGCAAAAGGAGAAGGAGGGTAGAAGGGAAAAGCTGCGGGAGGAGGATCAAAGGCAGGAGCTGATGGGTAGGGATGACTTACCTGAAAGTTTAAGAATTTAGCTGGACTTCCTCGAGCAGCTTCTCGAAAGAAGTTTTGATGAGCTATGAACTCATCGTTCTGAGATCGTAAAGGAGCTGCAGTCCCTTGCGGAAAGGTTGGTGGATAAAACGGAGGATAGACCAGCGGATAAGACGATGGATAAACTTGAGGAGTCTCAATGCTGGTGCTTGATTGAATGGAGGAACTAGTGCTGCTGTAGAATATATTTCTAATCGTTGAGTGATAGCAGCTAGGGTACAGTTGATTGCTTGAAACTGTTGGGTAGATTCTTTGCATGACTGCTCCAAGTCTTCCCAGAGAGGATCTTGACTAGGAATCAAAAGAGCAAGGTTCTCGGCTGGTTGATGGTCTGACATGAGTAACCACTAATTTCACTATTTGATCGAGTTCTAAGGTCACGTGTTAATTGTTGATGCGCGAAAACGGCACTGCCTAGTTAACAGGTGTTCGGATCTCACAAGAGAGTAAAGAGGAAGGTTGCGGGATAGAGGAGAGGGTGTTGTTGAGGATACTGAGAATAGCTGGGGAAGGTTGATCATGTACTGTCGAGCAGACAGCTACTTTGATGGTTAGCTTTGCAGGTTGATGCTGAGAGAGGAGTGGAGAGTTGAGAAGAAGAGAGGGGGCCGCTAGCAGCGGCGACAACAGAATTTGCCCGCCGCGGCTTAAATGCCGCTCTTGCGACGGCTTTCCTTTGATTATAATTCAGATTATAGCTTGAGATTTCACCTTTACATGGAAAGCAAATAAAGGGTACAAAGGGGGAAGCAGGCGGCTAAGGAGAAGAAAATGCCAAAGGACGCGCAGTTTGACCAGAGAGGTCGGCAGACCGTGTGGTTTGCTGATCAGGCAGCTTGCTGGACTAAGCCGGGCGGATTGCTTGATCAAGCTGAGAGGAGAATAGGAGGTAACGGTCTTGGTAACGTCACCCTCGATAGAGCGGTAAGTTGTGCGAGTAGAACGAGGAGTCCGCCGAGTCTGCGCCAGGCCGAGCGATTTTTGACTTCTTCATTTGAGCTGATCTGTTGCTGGCGGACTTGGATGAGTCCTCCTCTGCTACTAAGCGAGCTCACATAGAGTATGCGAGATGAGGAACTATACACCCATTGTTTGGAAGATGCGGGTGCTGGAAGCCGAGTGGCGGACTGCGCGATGAGTCCGCCTCTATTGCAGGAATAGAAACAGGTCACCTGCTGCTGAAAAGCTGGAGCTAGGGTTCATCAATGTAGGCGGACTGGATGGTTGGACTACATGAATAGTCCGCCCAGCCCGCGACAATCGGGATGTGTCCGCTGAACGTTGTGGGTTGTAGGAGAGCTGGAGCATCTGCACTCCTTTGGTGGACTGAGATAGAGTCTGAAAACTGTGAGAAGAGTTGGGTGACCTGGCGGACTTACGAAGCAGGTTGCTCCTTCTGCTGAAGTATGTATCCTATTAGAAAGGCTTTCCGCCCATGCTGGGCAACATAGGCTTGGCGACGTGGCAGGTCGCGCATGCTGGCAAAGTAGAACCAGCTGTTGCTGGCTGGCGGCATGGGGGCAGGTAGCCATTCTAGCTATGTGGAGAGCTAGAGGGTTGTCGCCACTGCTGATGGTGGGAGGGCTGGAAGCAGGTCGCCACTGTTGAGACAAGGCACATATGTGCGAATGGCGATTGGAGTTTGCCAATGCTGGGTATTTTACCTGCTGGAGGAGAAAAGATCTATCACGCGGTTAGCTTATCTAACCACGTGTCCTGTAGGGGCGGACTGACGAAGCAGTCCGCACCCCCTACAGAACGAGCGGGCACTGCGTTACCTGGTCAGTTAGATGGGGGAGATCGCCCTAGCCGCGTAGCCTGAGCAGATAGTGAAGTCTGTCCACCCACCCTTATAAAATGGGGCTGACAGGCCGCGACCTTCAGGAGGAACCTGGAGCAGGCCACGACTTGCGAGCTGACTACCTTAGGAGGATCGCCAATTTTTGGGTTAACACCCATATGCCTAGTTGTAGATGAGAAAGCCTTATATTGTGTCTAATCGCACAAAAGGCTGGCTCATCTGAACTATAATACCATAGGCAAACTCTTTAATGAAGAGTTAGTCAGAAATGGCCCCAAGTTGAAATGCACTAAGGAGGGTATCTTCTCTGCATGCCAAAAGGGCAAACAGACTAAGACCTCCTTTAAGAGCATTGGGGACAAAGACTCAGTGAGGTGTTTATATCACCTGGATATGTACTTGTTTGGTCAAATGCCAATTTAAAGTCTAAGTAGGAAAGTCTACACCCTTGTGGTTATTGATGACTTTTCAAGGTTTTCTTGGGTGTTCTTCCTTAAGAGAAAGGATGAAACCCTTGAAGTCTTCAAGACTTTTGTCAAACTGATAAAGAATGAACTAGACAGTACTGTGGCAAAAATCAGAAGTGACCATGACACTGAATTTTAGTCTACAAGATTGACTAGATTCGGTGAAGAGCAAGGGATTCACCAGGAATTCTCCTCTCCTAGAACACCCCAGTAAAATGGAATTGCTGATAGGAAAAATAGAACCCTCATAGAAGCAGGTAGGACCTTGTTAAGTGACACATCACTCCTAGAATATTTCTGGGCTGAGGCAGTAAACACTGCATGTCATGTCCTTAACAGGGCTTCTATCACCCAAAGCCACAAGAAGACTCCCTATGAGATCTTGAAAGGCAGAAAACCAAACTTATCTCACTTCAAGATTTTTTGGTAGTAAGTGCTATATATTGAACAATGGAAAGTCCTATATGACTAAGTTTGCTGCCAAGTCCCATGAAAGAATCCTTATTGGGTACAACAACAACAGTAGGGCATATAGGTTCCACAACTTGACAAGTCAAGTTGTAGAGGAGTCAGTTCATGTTGTCTTTGATGAATCAAACATGATTAACTATGAGCTGTCTAGCTCCTCTTCTAGTTCTGCAGGCATAGAGCAGGTGATTGTCAAGTTTACCATCAAGGAAGATTCTCCAGCTATCCAAGATAAGAGAAAAGATGTGTGCTTTCTAGAGGGAGCTCAAGACTCATAAGTTGAGGATGAAGAATAGCTAGCTGAAGACAATGAAGCACAACAAGCTGAAGTTAGATTACATCTATCTGTAAGGAAACTGAGGGACCATCCAGCCCACCAAATAAGTGGTGATGCAAGCCATGGAGTCCAGACAAGAAGCAAGAGTATCAACACAGCTCTCTACTCAAGCTTTCTATCTCAAGAAGAGCCCATAAAGTTTGAGAGGCAATCAAAGACCAATTCTAGATTGGAGCAATATAGGAAGAACTGTACCAGTTTAAAAGATGTAGAGTCTGGAAGCTGGTTCAGACCTGAGGGACATAATATCATAGGAACTAAGTGGATCTATAGGAATAAGTTTGATGAGAATGGCATTATTGTCAAGAATAAAGCTAGCCTGGTGGCTAATGGATACAGGTAAGAAGAAGGGAAAGATTTTGACCAGACATTTTCCCTAGTAGCCAGATTGGAAGCGATAAGACTCTTCCTTGCATTTGCTGCCTATCAAGGATTCAAAGTATACTAGATGGATGTGAAGTCAGCCTTCCTAGATGGGGACTTAAAATAGAAAGTATTTATAGAATAGCCATCAGGTTTTGTTGACCCTAACTCTCCTAATTTTGTTTATAGGCTTAAGAAAGCTCTATATGGGTTTAAGCAAGACCCTAGTGCATGGTATGAGACTTTATCTAGTTTCCTCATTGAGAACAAATTCTTAAGGAGGAAAATAGACAAGACCCTATTCCTAAGGGAATTTAAGGGCAAAATCATCCTAGTCCAGATATATATTGATGACAATCTTTGGATATACTAATGACAACTTTTGCAGGAAGTTTGCTGAACTTATGCAAGGGAAGATTGAGATGAGTAGTACGGGTGAGCTCAAATTTTTCTTGGGTCTCCAAGTTAGACAGACTGATGAGGCTTGTCCATATCCCAGTCCAAGTTCACCAGGATTTGATTAAGAAATATGATATGGAGAATGCCTCCATTATGAAAACTCCTTTGGGTCAAGTATACTTTTAAACAAAGATGAAGTAGGAAACCTATTTATGAAGCTTTGTATAGAGGGATAATTGGCTCCCTTCAATACCTCATAGTTAGTCGGCCTGACATCATGTATGTAACAAGTGTCTGTGCTAGGTATCAGTCCTGCCCTAAAGAATCTCACTACTCTGTTGTAATAGGATCTTGAGATATCTTAAGGGAACACCAGATATTGGCTTATGGTACCCTGAAATAGGGATTTTGAACTAACAAGGTATTAAGATGCAGGTTTTGTAGGATGCAAAGAGGATAGGAAAAGCACTATAAGGGACCTATCAGTTCTAAGGAGTAAGACTAGTGTCTTGGAGCAGCAAGAAGAAAAACCTGTTGTTATATCTACTGCAGAGTAAGAGTATATTTTAGCAGTAGCTGTTGTGCCAGTTGTTAATGGATTCACATCAGCTCCGGATTATGACCTCAAGGTAAGTAGAACCCCTTTATTGTGATTCTACTAGTGCTATTGCTATTGCTAGGAATCCTGTCTCACACAGTAGGACTAAGCATGTAAAAATTAGATATCATTTTATTAGGGAGCGTGTGGAAAAGGAGATATCAGTCTTGAGTTTGTCCCTACAAATAAGCAAGTGGTTGGCATCTTCACTAAGCCACTAGATGAAGCTAAGTTCAATACCTTCAAGTTTGAGTTTGGTATGTTGAACCTAGTCTAGCTTCAGTCACTCCCTATATATTTAGTTTTGGTGCAGGATATGTTTTTCTTGCAGGAGATGAAGACCTTAAGTGGTAAAAAGATCAAAGTTACCATCAGTAAAATGATGAAAAAAGTGGCCCCTATTTAGGGGGGAGCAAGTCCAACAGCTGCAGGAGCAGAATCAGCCTCATAAAGAGGTAGCTAGCAGCTATACAAAGGGTATCAACTGCAATCAGATATGGGGAAAAGCACATCAAAACAAGTCAGCTCTTCCATGACTATTTTTCAGAAGTCAAAAAGGGGGAGAGAGAAGAAGAAAATTAATTGGAGTAAGAAGAAATTAAGTGGAGAAAGAAGAAATTAAGTGGCATATCAAATAGCTTCAAAGACTGATCAAGTGTAGCATCATCAAGTGCGGTATCAGAGCTTGATCAAGTGGTATCAATTTCAGAGGGAGAAAGAAATGTTGATCTTATCAAGTGGTATCATATTTAGGGGGAGAAAGAAATGCTCCCTTGTAACATTCATGTAAGACCCCCCCCCCCTCCTGGAACATAAGACACGGTACGAGGGGAGTCTTATGCCCAGAAAAGCCGTCTTGCGGTAGCATTAGCACACAGGCTAACCTGTACTACAAGATGCCTTTCCTGCCAGCTAAAATCAATATCATTCATTGCCAACAAACAAGAATATAAATCAGAAGTCAAATCCAGACATGAGTAAAATAGTACAAAAGAAAGTACATCAAATAAAAGAAGCATCAATAAGCTTCTATAATATCAGAGTACATGTACAAAATTGCCCAAAGGCTATAACTGAAATCTCTCAAAGACTCACATCAGTAATGGATGGTATCGTCACTTCAGGCCCTGTTGTCCTGGTCTGGCTGCCCTGCTGTATAACCTACTGCTGCTCTATCTGCGGGGGTTTCCTCCTAAAAGGATGACGTATCAACCATTAGTCATAAAGACTAAGTGGCTATCACATCCTCTCCCTGGTGAATCTTCGGCACTGGGCGGAGGAAAGGAACAAGGGTACAATATATTATAAACGTCATTAGTACAAGCAGGTGGTATAATACTAAACAATAATGAAGTAAACATCAGAGTATATAACATGTATCTACTCAACTATACTTGCAGTTCTACTATCAACAACTGTGTATGAGTATAAATCTACAGTAAGAAAAATAACTCAACTTATATGAATGCTCATACAGACATATAAGTTAAGGTTCGGCTTATAGTAAGTAACTCATCATATAAGAGTGTCATACAAACTTATATGATAAGGGTCTTATGCGATGCAATGCATGTTTTGGCTCACCATGCTTATACATGCCATTTTCACTTGGCCCTTCCATTTCACAAACCACATCCCTTTGTTCACCTCGGGATGGATTAGCCATTCACAAAACCACATACCTTTGTTCACCTCTGGATGGCACCCTTTGAGACCTCGGGATGACATAGCCATTTCATAAACCATGTAACACCTCCCTTGTAAAGACCATATAATATGGGGTCCGGACGGCAGCTTTAGAGGGCCCCAACAAACATACAGGACGACTCAAATGGCCTTGCCTTATTAGTATATAAAAAAGCACTCCTAGGATCGGCATGAAAAACAAAAGTAAACCCAATCTCA